>JABXWE010059252.1:0-10402 GCA_014611495.1 Limonius californicus
AACAATGATTTTTTCTTTTTGAAAGGCGGAGTCGTACAAAAAAAGTTGTATGATGTACGTGTTAAAAATGCATTATTTTACTCGTAGGTTCCTCCACTCGGGCTGCCGCCCTCGTTCCGGAAACTTTCCTACTCGTAAAATAATTTTACATTTTTAACACTTGTATCAAAGAGTATATAATTATTATATACTCTTTGCTTGTATCATAAATAACTATTTGTATATTTCATTTTGGTGAATGTTTTTTCACACAGATAAGTAGTGCCGAAAGCGGAAAAAAGCCACAAGCATATTTGTGCAACTGATCAAACTGTGTGAGTGGAAGATTCTTATAAAATTCCATCAATGATGATGGATGATTAAAAATATCGCTACACTGCAAATCAATCATTTTTATTTGAAGTTCTGGGGCAAGGGTTTCTATATCGGCGTTAAAAGAATTTTGAAAAATCTTGATATCGTTTGCAATTGCATTAAAATCTGAAAAACGACTCAAAACAAAACAATTTTGTCGAAAGGAATTAATATGAGTGTTTAAGTTTTGTTTTTCAGTTTGTGAGTACGTTTTTGAAGTCCAAGATATACGGACATAAATGTAATTTTGATTTATGTACGTGCTTTATATAAATATATTTTGGCTTATGTATCTCATCTATATTATTACAACCGATACGAAAAAACATACAAGGCTTATAATTTTAAAGTGCTTCGACGAATTATTTGCTTATTATTTAATTCAATAATCAGGTAGAAGCTGATTTTCTTCTTGTAATTTTAAATTAAGGCCATACATATGTTTAATTAAATCTATAAATGATAACTTCCATAACCACTCATTGTTTTGTAACTCAGCCAGAGGACTATTCATTTCATTCAAGAAAATGTCGATTATTGCTCGGAGCTCAAAAAATCGCGTTAGAACCTTTCCGCAGCTAAGCCAGTGTACTGCAGTACAATATGGTAAGTTATTTTATCCAATATCTTCAATAAACTCGCTGAATTGACGATGATTAAGCGTATGTGATCTGATATAACTGACAGCTGACATGACTGGCTTTAAAACTTCTGACATATCCAAGCATTTTCGGCACAAAGACGGTTGATGAATGATTCAATGTACGATTAATGGTTTTGAACCACCGTAATTTTCTAGGGCCTTTGATACGAGAGCAACGGCACCTTTATTTTTCCATTAAAAATAGTTTTTCTGAACAGAATTTTAACTCATTTAAAAAATCTTCTCCAGTGGTCGTGCCGTGAATGCTATGAACGTCAGGAAGCTCTTCATACACTGCATAATTTTTATCTATCCCTCGAATAAAAAGTAACCCCTGAGCAGTGTCTGAAACATCTTTTGACTCATCCAGGGCCAAAGAAAACCACTCTAAGTGTCGATTTTTGTCATACAATTGAGTTAATATATTTTCTGCAATATCATCTACTCTTCGAGCCACAGTGTTTACTAACAAGCTGATGTTTTTAAATAAATCAGTTTTTTTCTGGACACATTTCTTCTGCTGGTGCAATCTTGTAATCCTTAATTAATTCGCCGTCAGTAAATGGTTTTCCATGTTTCGCTATTGAATGAGCCACGCGGAAACTAGCACGAGTTGCCGTTCTTGTTCGGCATTTACTTTCTTAAACAACAATTGTTGAGATTTCAACCCGCGTTTTAAAGATTCATATTTTTCCAACCGTAGGCTTCCTGTAAATTTGGAGTAGTTCTGAGAATGTTTAGTCTCATAATGACGTTTTATATTCGTATTGTATTCTTTGAGGACTGATATTATTCCATTGCAAATTATACACACTGCCTTATTACTTAACTCAATCACGAGATATTGATATCCCCATTACTCTTTAAATGTTCTGCACTCACTATCTATCTTTCGTTTCTTTTCCATATTTATACAAATCTACACAAAAGGGACGTAACTTCAAATCACAATAATGCCAATTAATACTGTTAAGCGCAGTTGTTCTGATGTAAACAAAACACTGGATTTATCATTAAGACACTTTTAATTAAATTAAACACTCACAATGTCACAAAACACACTAGTCGCACTATATTTCACTTTTCAGATCGCACTTGTCGCTCCGAATTCTAGCTTTGGAACTGTGCAACTCTCGGTTGTCTCCCGTATTTGTACCACGTGTCCTCGGTGCGTAGAACATATTCGAAAACTCTCGAAAGTACTCGAATCTTTCAGACAAGCGATCATGCAGCAGAACCTTTCCAAAACATGCTCTAGCTCTTCTACTCGCAACAAGATGGCATTGTATACTTCGACTAACCAAGCATAATTGACGTATTTGCGTAATTCCGCCGCCCCCCCACAAAATGGCGCTGTACGACTGTAGCTTTGCCACATCCTTAACTTAACTTCTCTACTCTCCGCAAGATGTCACTACTAGATATTTAACGTAAGCAGTCGTAACAATACGTAACCCACTTCACGCACATCGGCTATCTCCACGGTAATGAACTGTCCTTGATACTTGCCCGTAAGTACCAACCGAAATTGCTAACGGAGCGGAGTCCACCCCCGCGCCCTGCGCCATAGATATCTCACTCGCCGGCTAGTTCCAGTTCGAAAATTTGCGTGTAATTCAAAACTACAGTATATTGGCACAGTATAAATATCTACGAATGCAGTAGCGAAACTCGGGCGTATTACTGGTGCTAGATTTTTGTGCGCATGCGTAGGTAGCGCCATGTTCGAAAGTAGTATCAGTCTCGGGTGTTCCCAATCTCAGCATAGTAAAACGTGGTATCACTACTGTTTTACTAGTTGTAAAGCGCTGTAACTAGTTTGTTTTAGTATTAGCGCTAATTAGAATTGTTTACAAAGTTAATTGTTTTCATATTTTACATATTATAACATAATGAGTAAAAAGAAGGGAGGTCATTGGTGTTCGGCACCTAATTGTACTTGTAATTTTGTGTAATCAATGTCGACGAAATGTCTTTAAAATCACACTTATTCTATAATATTAGCAATGATGAAATTGTAGGTTTACATAATACGATATACCAAAAGAAATTACGTCCCGCAAACAGTGTCTTGGTAGTAATGGTTAAAAGTATATATGGTAGATGGAAACAACACGTTGGTTTTTGTTTAAATAATTCTTCTTGCACAGGTGGAGAATTAAAAGAGATAATATTTAAGTATATCACTGAACTACAAAAAATTGGGTTACATGTGTGTGCTTTTGTCAGCGATCAGGGATCAAATTTTTTAAAATTTACGCAGAACTGAGGCGTTTCTCCAAAAACGCCGTATTTTACAGTAAATGATAAAAAAATATTTTGTATGTATGACACGCCTCATCTTCTGAAATCCATTAGAAACAACTTAATGAAATATGATATTCATTTTGAAGGCAAAGTTGCTTCCTGGAAGGATATTTTATCATTTTACACTGAAGATAGCAAACAAAATATAAGACTAGCTCCAAAACTATCTAACCAGCATATATATCCAAACTCTTTCAAAAAAATGAAAGTAAAATTTGCTACTCAGGTCATTAGTCACACGGTCGCAAGTGCTATATCCACATATGTTAGTTTGAATAAATTCCCGCACCGTGCGTCAGGTACTGCAGAGTTTTTACTAATATTTGATAAATTATTTGATATTCTCAATTCAAACTCTAAACACAGTTCTAAAATATTTAACCGAGCATGGATGGGGTCAAAGATGCAAACTGGGCATTTGCAGACTATGTTACATGTAATAAAAAATTTAAAAGTTATTAGTAGCAATGGTAAAGATGTAACAAAAACGATAAAGTGCTTGACTGGTTGGCAAGTAACAATAAATGCTTTCCTTGAACTGTGGCAGTTCCTAAAGGAAAACAAGTTTTCGTACGTTTATACAAGGCGAATCAACCAAGATTCCCTGGAAAATTTTTTTGGGTCTATTCGACAACAGGGTGGAAACTGCTATAATCCCACATCCAGACAGTTTCTAGCAGCGTATAAAAAATTATTTTGTTTAAATATTTTTCAACATTCTAAAAACGGAAATTGTGCAGATGATTTAGATATCCTGTTGTCAAAATGTAATGAATTGCCGGATTTGTTAATTCACAGTCGCTGTACTACAAACTCAGAAAAATCTGCACCACTATATATTTACACGGTAGATTATAGGGAAAACCTGCCAGCAGAAAATGCCCTAAAATATATTTCCGGGTATTTAATTGACAAGTGCTTAAAAATTCACAGTTGTGAAGATTGTTTGGATTTTTCTAAAAGCAGTTCTAACCAGAAGGACAGCACAAAATTTTACATTCATTTTAGGGCATATCAAAATAAAGACAGAGACTATTTTGATAATTTAAAAACCCCTGACATTTCATTTTATAATTATGTTGAAATATTAGAAAATCATTTTGTAACAAATTTTAATAAATATGCAGGAGGCGAAAATGTTGGTAGAAATATTTTCAATATTTTAAAGTGTATTCCTTTTGCACATCCCTGTATAAATTTTCCTGCTGAGTACATGTTAAAATTGTTTGTACGGGTTAGAATATTTTATACTTTAAAATTCATTAACAGAAACTTTCAAGGGACTTTTGGTAAGAACCGCAGAATAATTAAAATTACTCATTTGTAATTATTATTTCATGTATTCATATTATGTTGTTATAATATAGAAATTTATGTCTTTGTTTTGACTTTCTTCTTTATTTTAAATATAATAATAAATATAACGCACGATATTATTTAATGTAATTCGTTTGTAGAATTAATTGTAATTTAGTCGTTACAAACACAATTTTCAGGATTTACTATGTTCATTTTACAATGTGTAATAATGAAATAATTATGTAATTACAAGAAGATTTTGTTTTATTTTATAGAAACCTACATATTTAGTGCTTGTAAAATAGGATATTCGGTGGAAATTATCATTCAACGTTGCTTTATCTGTTTTCGCTTCGTTTTTTGTTAACATCGATACTTTGAAAGTAATTACTACATATAATAGTCAGTCCATGGTTCTCGCAAAATAATGATGTTTGTCATTAAATCAACAAAAAGCTTTTAAATGCATGCTTTCTATGTAATTTGCTGGAGCCTCAATAGGAAGATACTACTTTTCAACATGGCCGCATGCTAACGCTTCTCGGCAAACTTGGCACCACGAACATCAAAGGAGCCGACACGAGTTTCGCTACTGTATTCGTAGATATTTATACTGTGCTTATATTTAGCAGTTTAACTGCGGTGTTCGTAGGCAATAATTATTTATAATTATAATTATTGTAGTTATGTTCAATAATATACACTTTTCTGCATGTTTTAATAATTTTTGTGTTCTCTCTTAAACGGACACTTCCTACACCCGGACATGATTGTTTCTTTTAAGCGGACGCCTCCAATAAACGGACAAAAAGTGTGGAACCATCATTGTCCGCTTATTGGAGACTTCACTGTATATGTATTTCTATCCGGAGTCGGACCCTGTTATGCAACAGCACTTACCAACTTATCTTTGTCTCAAACCACCTCAACATAAGTGTTATTTACACAGGAAACAAAATTCATGTTGAGAAAAAATAATATTGTTGCAGACGTGACGTTTGATTATTCAGTTTACAGTGTTTAACATTAAAAAGAAAACATTTACACACTACTTCGATTATCATTAAAAAAAAACGATATAATCAAATTGTAGTTTGATAATAACTACACTTTAACTTGTTTTAAATGTCTCTATGATTATTTCTGACAGAATCAAAAAATCCATGCAATCTGAACTGCCATTATATTAATTGTTTAGAATTAATACTTCCATATGTATTTATCCTTATACAGTATGTATACAAAAGTAAAGTTTGGAACACCCTCTTCATAAATACGCATGTATGAAATGTACCTTTAATTTTTTAGCTAAATTTGCATTTGTGCTTTAATTTAGGTAATGGCTGGAACTGGGAATTTGGAAATAATGAGAATTGTAAGACACTTGAGGAGGAGAGTAGGATTAGCAAGCAGCGCTGTAGTTACATATGGATCACACCTAGCCATACATATGGCCCTTGGTTTGCTGTTTTTAGGTGGTGGTAGATATGCACTTTCTAATTCACCTGCAAGTGTTGCAGCTTTGATTTGTGCGTTTTATCCTAAATTTCCTACCCATAGCAGTGACAACAGGTATCTCACCAGAGCTATATTTAAATACTGATAAATCTACTTTTTGGTATTTTTTAGGTATCACCTTCAAGCTTTTCGTCACTTATATGTACTAGCAGTGGAGCCACGTCTGGTGATTCCCAAAGATGTAATTACTGGTCGCATGTGTTATGCCGGATTAAGAGTGGTACATTTGAATGGTAGTTCCTCATACCTTCGTGGCCCATGCCTTATTCCAGATCTTAACACCTTAGCTAAGCTCTCAATTGAAGACGATCGATATTGGACAGTTGTTTTTGAACGTGGTCGCAATTGGGATCAGCTATTGTAAGCTTTTTATTTACAGGTTTTCGCTTATTAATTTTAACTTAATGATTTGTCAACAGGAGGTTATTAGGGTCTTGTGGTTTTATTGAAGTTAAACAACGTGCAGGTTGTTTGAGTTACTTGGAAGATAAATTTGGTTGCCGCAGTCAATTAGCAAGAACATTAACCCATTCCAAAACCGTCCCATGGGATGCGCCACCAAAAGTAATTGTATCATTTTCATCTGACTGCACAATTCGTCATTTCACCGATAATTTTCTAACTCCCGAATCTGACTGCTCCAGCAGCGGCAGTGAGACAAAGTTATTGAAAACGTTAACCAATGCTACATATGATTGTGTCATCAAAGATAAAGAGGCTATGCTTTCTAATTTTATTTCTTTAGTTAAGGTAAGTCTTAAAAAAAAATTGAGGATTTGTGATTCAGTTAAATTGTATTTACAGGGAGTGGAAGATCTTGCTACAGCACCGAATACCTTACAGTTATGGCAGTTTAAACTTGTGTGTGCTCAGGTGTTGAAGAATTCCTTTTCAATTAATTTAATATCACCAGAGATAGTTTTAGCACTGCATCAAAGAGTAATAAATCTAATGAACTGTTGGGAAGTTCAAACAGGAAGTACTCTTAAATCATATGTTTTGGGATGTAACCTAAACTATAGTTTAGAAAAGGTAAAGCAGTTAGCTAGTTATGTTGTTTTATATGATATACCTTTTGGTGTGGATAATGAGCTAGAGAAATGTAAGGAAAATAAATCAGATTATTTAGAAGTTTTGTGTACGTTGACTTCCAAGAAATGTTTACCGGAAACTATCAATAAAGTATTAAGAATTTTAAACATAAGCATGTAATAATATAATTTTTGCTTGTATATTTGAGATTGTAATTATTGCAATTAAATAAAATATTTAATTGTGTGTTGTTATATGACTTTAATAAATCAGTATAAATGAAGCTAAAAGGAGTAGCAGAAGGATCTTAGATACTACAAATGGCTTGTGATTTTATATACCATCAAAAACCAACCAGCTAAAGCAAGATGTAATTCTAGTAAAAATTTTTGCAAAAGTTGGCTATTTTGAAATTATATTATTTGACACAGATATTAAAACACATATAGGAAATTGACTTGTCTTTAATGCAAAGTACAGTGAAACCTCCTATTACGGGCACTCCCTATAAGCGGACACTTCCTATAAACGGACACATTTCGTAGAACCAATGTTCTGCTATTATTAACACATGTTAAATAGCCTCTTTTAACCGGACCCTCTAATAGACGGACACGGACAGTTCATAAGTCACATTTTTGGAAAAATTGCCCCCCTTAACCGGACATCTAATTTGCGCATATTACATTATGTCACCGTCCTGGTGAAATTTAATACTAGTACTTCCTGTTATAAATATTTGAGCCTTATCACGGTTTTCGCAGAACTAATTTCAACGTTATATTTCTTTACTGTAGTTTGTAAAATGCAGAACTGGTTGATTTATGTTGAGTTTTATAAATTCGGACTTATATTAAGCAGTTTAACTGCAGTGTTCGTAAGCAATAATTATTTATAATTATAATTATTGTAGTTATGTTCAATAAAATACACTTTTCTGCATGTTTTAATAATTCTTGTGTTCTCTCCTAAACGGACACTTCCTATACCCGGACATGATTGTTTCTTTTAAGCGGACGCCTCCAATAAACGGACAAAAAGTGTGGAACCATCGGTGTCCGCTTATTGGAGACTTCACTGTATATATAACTAATAAAAAAAAAAAAATTAAATAAAATATTTGTTTAATATTTTTGAATATGGGTTACTATAGAATGTCTATGTTTTTTAAGAAATGCTTTTAATTTAAAATTATTCAGTACCTTTAAGGAAAGAGAAAATCGAATGGTATTTGCACATTCTAATAAATAACCAGTTACCTGCATGAGTTTACTTCAGCTGAAATAATTCATGATGTCATTCAAACTTGTTTGTTAAACAGTCTAGATAGTTTAGGTAATAAAGAGATACAGTACAACCTACATAAAATTGGCACTCAAGGGACTAGTTCGAAATAGACACTTTAAGCAGGTGGTCCCTTTAAAGAATATGAAATAAAGGACACTAGAGAATGTGTTTTCATCTAATGGAAGCTGATGGCACTAGTTTAAGATTTTCAAAAATAAGAATTGTTGTGATGATTTGTAAAAATCATTCCCCTAGTTTTAATGTATATTTTTCTCAAAATATTTGTACATAAGTGAATAACAATTCATGCTGTTTTGTGTAATTCAAAAATTACGTATAAACTGAATTCTATTCTATCAGTTCTTGTAAGAACTTATTTGTCAATGTTGTCTGTCCAGAAGTGGTTTTAGTTCAACAGTTGGAAGGGTTGAAATATAACAAATTTAATTTTTTTTCCTAAATTAAAATTAATGTCATTTGGCAATGGACCAGAATGTTTCTATAAAAAAAAATAATAGATGTAATAAATTTGTAGCTGCTGTCTTATGTATATTTATCTAGGGTCTTTCCAAAAAAAAGGTACAATTAAAAGTACTTACGTTACCACGTACCTATACTTAGGTACAGAAAAAGCGCCTATTTTGGCAAATAATATAATGATGTATATAGTATTGCAATTTTTTCCGTTAGTAGTCCTTGCGATTCTTGTATTTTTAAATAAATGTAATTTTGCTTTTGCTCCCACTTATATTTTTATATTCAAATCATGTTTTTAAGGTAAAAAAAACCGTTACTGAGTTAAAAATTCGTAAACAAGTTTGAAATTTTAAATGTTACCGCTGTATTTTAATTCAAAAAGAATGCTCCAATGAAGTGTCAAGGCCGTGTATATGACAGAATTGCAGTTCTGTTATTGGTGCAGTTCGAATTCTGTCAAACAAAAAATTCTAACGGACGAAGACTGACACTTGTTTGTCGAATTCATCTAGAGGGTGAAGTGTCTGTGCTGCGTTTAATTGTCGTTTAATTTATTTAATCGTTTTTAATAAGGTACGTTTTTAAGATATGCATGGATTAAAAAGCTACGGTATATATCAACATTATACCTGAAAGTAACCTCCAATGATTGATTCGTAACCTAACACTTAAATTTTTAATAAACACGTGCATGTTTTTATTTTATAGCTATAATAATTGTTTAATCAAGGGCAATTTAAGTTTCAATTTTCAATAATACCTACTTTGTTTATAGAAATGGCTGATGAAAATAGAATCCGTTCTTTTAAGAACAAAGGAAAAGACAGTGATGTAAGTAGGAAGTAACAAAGACTGTCAACGGTACTTACTTTTTTCTGTATTGTATGTTTTTTTAGGAAATGCGCAGAAGACGAATTGGTCAAACTGTAGAACTTCGAAAGGCTCGCAAAGATGACCAACTCCTTAAACGAAGAAACATAGCTATCAGCGAGGAAGTTGCTACACCATTGCAGGAAAGCAATGCCTCATCACCTGTTTCCATGTCCTCTGAGGAGATTCTATACGGTAGATGTATATTATAGTTTGTGTATAGTTTACATGATGAATGCATGAAAAGTATACATTGTCAACTGTAGTAAATACAGTTTTGCATTTAATTATTGTCTGAAGGTCATATTTGCATTTGATCGTGTTTTTACTTTAACATAATTTATTTTTGCAGGATTGATGAGTCCTGATGAAACTATTCAGTTTAAAGCTACTCAAGCATGCCGTAAAGTATTAAGCCGAGAAAGAAATCCACCCATAGATCATATGATTCGATCTGGGGTGGTACCAAAATGTATTGATTTTTTAACCCGTTTCTCAAAGTAAGTTGCATTGTTTTAAGTGTGTTTTGTTCTTCTAGAATTTTATTATAAAGTAAATGTTATTCACTTATATAAAATCCCGTAAAATCCTTAATGACACATTTCGCATGAGGCT
>JABXWE010059274.1:0-11227 GCA_014611495.1 Limonius californicus
GATGCGTTGCTGTCTACCGTGGTTTTTCTCACTGCGTATGCCAGAGCTAAGTTGAATAAGAGAGGGGCCAGACCATCTCCTTGTTTTAGCCCTTGGTTTATTTTAAATGGTTCCGTTAGGTTTCCCTGTATCTTCACTCTAATTTCTGAGTTGTCCATTGTTAGTCGCGTTAATCTGACTAGTTTGGGTGGTATGTTGCGATGTATCATCATGCTGTATAGTTTTTCCCTATCGTATGCTTGTTTGAAGTCCAGGTACAGCTGGTACAAGTCTATGTCGAACTCCCAGCATTTTTCTAGTACTCGTTTTACAAGAAACAGCTGATCCGTTGTTGATCTTCCTGGCCTGAAGCCCGCCCGGTATACCTATTATGTTTTCAGATATACTCTTGCAGTTTGCTTCTTAATATGGTGGTAACGGTCTTATATGCCATGCTTAGTAGGGAAATTCCCCTAAAATTCTTACAGGTCAGTTTGTCACCTTTCTTATAGATTGGGCATATGATGCTGCTTCTCCATTCCCCTGGCATTGTTTCTGTTGTCCATACTTTGCTTATCAGTTTTGTTAGGGCAATTAGAAGGCGAGGTCCTCCATATTTTATCAACTCAGCCGGAATGTTGTCTATTACCGGTGCTTTGTTATTAGTTAGTACTGCTTTTGCTATTTCCTGTTATGTGGGCGGCTCTGTGAATTCCTCGTTGTCTGCGGCGTGTGTTATTCTTTCGTCCTTGTTTTTCGGACTCTGCTCGCGCTCCTCTTTTGAAAATGTTGATTTGCTTTCATCCCGACTCACCCTGTATATAATCAAAACCTTAATTTACCGCTAGGTGTTGGGGTGTAGTGACATAAGTAAACCATATAAAATAAATATAAGTCATGTTATAATTAACTATAAAATCAAATTAACTTTATTTTTTAATTTCCAATTTTTCCCCTTCGCCCTATGTCAGTAACTTTTCTCTTAAATTTTCTGCTACTTCCTTGTCCTAGGTTTTCCTTGATCTGTCTCTTGCTCTACTCTGTTGCACTCTTGCTTGTCGTATTCTTTTCGCTGCTCTTTCCTTCCTCATCTTCACTAACTGTCCAAACTATTTTAGTTGACGTATTTAATATAGGTTCCACTTCTAACTTGTCTTACTGTATTGTTTCTGATTCTATCTCTTCTTCTAATCCCCTTTCCGTCACTATCACATTCCTATGGCCTGTATTTTGCTTTCCATTTGCTTCGATAATATCCAGTTTTTACTTACGTACGTGTATGTTGATAAAGGTTTAAAAATAGTTTTGAACAATATCATCTTTGTTTTTTTGGTTATTTACTGTTGCCTTACGAATGAATTATGTAGAAAAGAATATACCTTAGCAGCACTTTCCAATCGGTGGTTTATTTCGCCATCACACCCTGCATTATTCTGTATCTTGACTGCAAAATACTAAATGATGCCAGATTACGGCAATTTACAACGGAAAAAGGATTTGAGACTACTACACACTAGTGAGCCTATCCCACACTATTGTTAATATCCATAGATACTATGATTAATTTTTTACTTAGACCATGTACAATACACCGACGAATTTGGCTATTTCATCCCAAAAACTTAGTTGCTGATGATGATAACCGCAGAGGTCGAAGTTGTCAATTTTAAAAAATTTACAAATGTTGCTGTTGCATACTCTGCAATAAATAAACAATTTAGCGTCCAACTAAAACAATATTCGATATGTTAATTATTGATTATGTAATTTATAGACCTATGTAATTGCTTTAATTTTATTTATTTCAGCAAAATATTTGTTCATTTATTTTGTGTTAACATTTTACAGTGGAAATAAATTATCATTTATAAATTTTTGTGTGTTTTCTTCCTATTTTCCGTTTTCAAAATCACAGGTACAATAGCACAACTAATTTGATTAAGAACATAAACATAAAGCATTGAAAATATTAGCCAAAGCTTTTATTTGCAGACATCTTGGAAAAATATTGTACATTGACATTTGTTAAATACATTTTAAATATTCAATAGTTTTTAGAACGCGATTCTATTAGTTCACAAACAATTAACTTTGTTTTACTAATAGAGCAACCAGCATGGTCTGTATGGTTCAGTGGTAACACAACATTTTACAAAACAGGGATATGATGGTTTGCCTATATTGTGCTCAAAATTTATACTAGTGTGATTTTCAAAAATTCTAAAGGTTGAATTTTTTACGTAGCCGCAAAGGTAGCATTGCGAGCAAGTAACTCATTTGAAAGTTAAAATTCAGTTATACATTATGTACGCTATCTTAAAATATATGCAGTTTCATATTCATATGTGTTGTTCTTACGTCAATATATACTACTTACAAGAAAAACATACACATTCTTGGAAATCCTGAATCTATTTATGTACCGGTCAACGACATCATTTACAATCCCATTTTCCTCTATTTCATAAACTTTTGAGAATAGTATTGATCTAAAGTTCTACATTGTAAGGTACACTTCCTATGCTTCAGTGGTAACACTTCCGGTTTAAACGGAAGCGAGATCCAAGTACATGATAAATTTGTTTTAGTTCTAGATGCTTGTTAATTATTGTGATTATTAATACTCAGTTGTAGGTAAATATACCTCAAAATTTATCTCTGGAGTCAATTTTATTCTTTTACAAAATAGGGATGTAATATATGAGGGTTTGCGTATGCTGTGCTCAAAATTTATACTAGTGATATTTTCAGAAATTGCAAAGGTTGAATTTTTTCCATGGCCTCAAGGATACTATTGCGAGCAAGTAACTCATTTGAAGGTTTAAATTCAGTTTTACATAATGTACGCAATCTTAAAACATATGCAATTATATGCAGTTTCATATTCATATGTGTTGTTCTTACGTCAATATATACTATTTATAAGAAAAACATAAGCATTTTTGGAAATCCTGGATCTATTTATTACTAATGTACCTGTCAACGACATCATATACTATCCCATATTCTTCTGTTTCTTAAACTTTTAAGGATAATAATCCTAAAGTCCTATATTGTAAGATACACTTCCTATGGTTCAGTGGTAACATTTCCTGTTTAAACGGAAGCGACATCGTCTTACATGATAGGTTCGTTTTAGTTTTAAATGCTCTTTAATTACTGTGATTATTAATACTCAAATATACTTCAAACTTTGTATCTAACGCCAACATTCTTCTTTTACAACACAGAGATGCAATATGATGGTTTGCTTATATTGTGCTCACAATTTATACTAGTGTGATTTTCAAAAGTTCTAAAGGTTGAATTTTTTATTTGTCGTAAGGATACTATTGCTAGCAAATAACTCATTTGAAGGTTAATATTCAGTTTTACATGATATACGCAATCTTATAGTATATGTAATTATATGATCAAAACATAGAAATAGTTGAAAGGCCTGGACTTATTTATTACTAGTGTACCGGTCAACGATATTATATACAATCCCACAATTTTTCTAGAACAGTTACTTAAATTTCTGAGGATAATATTGACTTACAGTTCTGTGACGGCACTTCCGGTTTAAACGGAAGTGATATCCATTTAAATAATAAATTTTTTAAGTTTCAATTATTATTTATATTCAGCTGCAGGCGAGTGTAAAAATAGGGATGTACACGATCTTATTATCGCGCAACACATAATTTTTAACAATTATTTTAATTTAAATTTATCCTATTGCTATCCAAGTACAGGTTTTCTTAATCTTCCCAAGAACTGTTACACAGGTTTTCACAATGATTGGGCAAAAATGGGCAATTTAATTAAATGGTAGCTTGTATACGTCGAGGATTGCAGCGCATCGGGTGCAACCCTAGTGAATAGAATGCAATCAGTCAGTCGTAATAGCCAAACTATGTCGTTAATCTACCACTTAATTGTTCCGATTTCCATTCCCCGCACATCATACGTATTCATTAGTAAATTATCCACTAGTAGCAGCATTAGCTTGGCTAAATCGCGTGGAACCGATGTCACAGAAGAAACACAACATATATTTAAGTAGATTTAAGTATTGGGGAAAATCGGACTTTTATACGGGCAGTTCGAAGTAATTGAATTTTATCGATTCGCTAATGGCCATATCTATGATTCAGGCTCCCCGAATTAGGTTTTATGTTGTAAGAAAAAAGTGCATTAAGGAGAATGTAGCTATTTCGGATCCGAAACAACTCTTAACAGATCCGATCGCCTTGGGACTAAAAATATCTGAACTGGAAAATATTGGCTAAAATATCGATTAACTGAAAATTATTGAAATTCATATACCGTATAAAAACATTATTTATCTACTATTTCTGGTTTTCAACTAGAAAGATTCAAACTATCTTTATCTTCCTTGTACTGGTTGATTACGATGAATAATTCATGAATGCTGAAAGTTTCAGTTTTTATTTGTCGCATAAACTTTACTAGTTCACTACTCCAATAAATTACGAATATTTCGTCTGGTCTTTTATACTCCAGAAAATTTGAATACCAACAGCATTTTAAATCAGAATACGCTCCACTTCCTTCGCTAAACTGCTTTACAAACTGTTGCAGCTGGAGATTATCAAATGCGGAACTGGAAATTGGTTTTTTCCAATACCTTGTACAATTGTTATCTTTTTACAGGTGTGGTTTCAAAATCGCAGAGCAAAATGTAGAAAACACGAAAGTCAAATTCAAAAAGGTAAGCACAACTTAAAATTAACCATTTTATTTACAATTATATATTTGATTTCGTGAAATAATGTTTTTCAACCGGAAATGGTAAGAAATCATTAGAACATTGTGAACTGTTCGTTAAGAAAAAGTTTTCTTTTCTGCAACAACTGTTTTATTATATAATGCATATACGGTACAACAAAATAATAGAAATATGATAAACTATCCTACTTTTGTACTTTCATAAAAGCAATATCTTTCAAGTTTAGTAGGAAGTGAATACATTTCATCATTTACTACGATATCTGTTAATACGAGAAACACCGGGAAAGAATGTTTTAGATTAGTGCAACAGGAAAAAACAGAATAATATAATTAATTATACATCAATATCGATTTTTGAAAATTTAAACCGCTAATCTATTTAATAAATCCAATTACCAAACATGTGCGACCCAAAACGAGTTTATTTAAGGTTACTTGTGGTTTATGTATATAATTGTTTACTGACATATTGAACTACACCTCGTATAACACGGTATTGTTACAACATGATTAGAGAATTGCACCCAAACCTCCATAACACGGTGCATATTTACATAACACAATATCGTAAAGACTTAACGTTCGAGGAAGTCCCGAGTATAAGTTAAAAAAAATAAGTGGACGCGACTGCCTCCCTGGACTTTCCAATACTGGAAACTGTTCATATCATCTTTATTCAACAGTAGAGATATTTTCCTCAAAACGGTTGTTCAAGTGCTATCCTAAAACCTTGCCTCGTAACGAATAGACTTACAAGGCTTGTAAGAAGTCCCGCAAAATATCTGCGGTGCCCCTTAATTTCCTTTTAATATGCAACCAGGCATACTTCATTCTCTACTATATACGTCGCGCGGTCTAACTAGTACCGATCGCTATTGCTACCGAGGTAAAATTTTCTAAGTCCCTGGAAATTATATTTTGTAGGGCATAAAAAATCGATTTTTTTATTTTCGCGGAAAAAGATTCTTTGACGCAAACAAATAACAACCGTTAGAATAAAAAAATATTTTTCTAAAAAAGAGGGGGGAGGGGGCCGGTGCGCTTACATATATCCACGAGTGTAATATTTCTTGCATATTCATATGCTCCATTACGTACTGAGCGATTCAGTGAAAACCCCAGCTTCCTATCTTTTTTCGTTTATTAATTAAAGGAGTTTGAAGTTTCAAAACTTCCAAGCTCCGTAGAGGGCGCCACAGGAAAATTACGGAGTTCTTCAAAAAACATATCGATAGCCCCTTGCGAGGTCTATCGACATATGAAATTTAAAAAAATTCCTTGGAGCAGTTTTTGAGAAATATTTTTTTGAAAATTTCCAAAATTTTGAAAATTCGTAATTTAGGCCCCTTATAATTTTTCAAAAAACTTTTTATATCACCTCATTTTACCCTTCATATACTATTCAAAAAATAAAAATCATTTGAATCGATTCATCCGTTTTCGAGTAATTGGGCGTTAAACTCAAAATTTTCAAAAAATCATAGCGCCCTTCAGTTTAAAGCTAGCGAGTTCGGCAAAAAACTAACAGATTTGCCTTATGACCCTCTATCGTTATCCGCGATAAAAGTTTCAAAATTGTAATCACGAAAAAAGTGATACCAAAAAAACATGCGTAACTTCCGCTTCCGGTTTCGGATTTTTTTGAAAAGCTTATTTTTTCGATGAATTTTCGATACACCCCCGCATTCCCAAGCGCATCAAAATCGGAGCAATACTTTCGGCTGTAGGAGCGTCACATACGTACATACGTACATACGTACATACCCACCCACAGACAGACATTTTTTAAAAACCACTTTTTTGGGTTCCTAGAGACCCAAAACGGATATATCCGTTAAAATCTCGATTTCGAAAATTTTCATGATTTGAATACTTACCCTATACCTATAAGGTATGGGAAAGTAAAAATTGCATAATTGCGACAAGTTTGAACGACGTCTGCGCACGATGTTTCTGTTTATCGGTAAGACTGCACGGAACGAAATTTCCAGAAATCTTTGTCTTTCCCAAATATTCGTGGAAAGTTGATCGAATCGTCTTCTTATTGATGTTTAATTTATCTGCCATCAATCAGAAGGCCATCCAATGATCTCTTGCCACAATTTTACGAACTATTCTACTAATACGCATATTTTGGCTTAAATCCTCGTTCGCTGTCAGTTCATTTTCCGTTCTCGTAATTGTTCCGTAATTTACATACTTCTCTTTGTTTCTTTTTCTTCTAGAAATTTTTCAGATGATGGTGTCCTATTTGGTTGGCGCCTCATGTAAGTTGTGGGCTGTAACCGCATTTCTCCGTCATTTACCAAATATTTATAAGCAACAAATTTGTTTTCCGATTATTTGAAAACATCTTACTTAACATTTAAGTAAATTGATAGCTGGACTTAGTATAGTCATAAGTAGCTAACATTGAACAATTTAATCAATTTAAAGAAAAAGTCAACCACTTTTAAGGACGGAAAACTTAGCTGACCCCCCCCCCCCTATATAGTAGTAGAATATCATGGTACGTTATATGCTTTATCTAAACGCATCTGTATAGGTGGAAAAAAATAATTAAGATAGTTAGTTTTTAATAAAGTTTTGGTGATTGTGTCTCTTTTTTATATTTCTTTATTTCATTTAAAAAATTCAAGTAGGAAGTATAATTCTCTTTTTTGTTCTTGCTCTTATATCTTAATACCTGAAACAATATAATGGCAGTGAAAAATGATTCCGCTAAAATTGGAACAAAGTCACGTGGACAACGATATAGATAATATTAAACAGTGAGGCTAAGGATTTTCAATTCTCAGCAGAGATATGCATTTCAAATACAAATGTCATAGCTTTTATTATACGTATGTGGAAAGTGTACACTACAGTCATTAAGTATCATCTACGGTGTGTAACAATCGTTGTACTTTTAGCGTCACTTAAGATTAGGATTAGGGGAATTTATTTAAAATTATCAGTTTTTCCGGATAAGTGCCTCAAGCCGATAACGGTTTTTATCAAACCATAGTTCGATGTATTATTCAGCAACCATAATATTCCTGTGGTCTATTCGTTTAGTTTACATCAACATGTGTGACGAAATATTAGGTCGCTGCATAGCCGAACTCTGTGGCTTTTTCTGTACCTATTTGGTGTTCACTGCCTGTGCTATAGTTCATAAAGATGGTTGTTCAGAATGTTGTGACAGTTGCTGCAAAAAATCACCCAGCGGAGAATCACGTCCTCAAGATGCAACTGAAAGTTACACTCAACGTGCTTCAGCGGGTAAGATTCTTCTATTGAAATTAGCTATTTATTTTTAGAAGGGGTAGCTCTGATGAGACATTAAATATTGGTAAAATTGTTTCAGATTTCTTAAGATCAACCGCTCTTCCTATTAAATATATTTACTTTAATATACTTGTTAGTAGAATAAAAACATTGTGCTTCACTACGTTATGCTATTTACAGGTAATCGTTAGATTATTGAGAAAGTTAGTGTATTTTCATTTAAGATTCTAGCATTATTTATTCTAACGCCTGTATGACGCGGCACAGAATTTTGTACAAAATTTTGTTCAAAATTTTGAACATTACATTGAAATTTGAACGTATTATACGAAACAGAAATGTGTATAAAATTTTGTACAAAATTCTGTCTGTGAACATGCGCAAATAAGTGCAAATTACGTTGACATCTACATATGAGAAAACTGTTAAAATAGTCATGTTACTGTAGATAAGGTAGGAATCTATCAAGGTTTAATAATAATTGTTTACTTTTGTTTACATAACCTCGAATGTTGTTTATCTTTCCGTGGCTTGTATTATTTTTGCGTTTTCGGGAAGGTTTTTTTGTTTATAAGTTATATTAAATTTGTGTAGAATGGCTAACGTTGAGAGATTTTAGGTGGTACACGTGGTAAAACATTTACGCCTGTGCCCTCTGTGATCATTGATGAACACTAGAAAGTGCTCGTTTGCGCATCTATTTGACTTTGTTTCTGAACAAAATTCTGTAGACCTTAGAGAATGAGCTACAAAATTTTGAACAAAATTTGTACAAAATTCTGTGCCGTATCATACAGGCCTAAGAATTTAGAATTTATTTAACAAAGTATATTAATTGTTTACTTTTTATTACTGCATGGAAAACGATACGGTTAAACGAATTTTTGATGATATTTTAAGAGTTTGATAGAGCCTCTTTGGTAAACCGAGATAAATCACCTACGTTCGGGCAGTGTTGTCATGTGTATACGCGCTGTTTGTCCACAAATAAAACGGCTTTATCGAGTTATAGCTAGCAGGTGGTTGATGCCTAATCAATAATTGACGGATTTTATAAACTTTCATATATTTCAAGCTTAGATTTTAAAGCACTTATTTTTTATTACCATTCAATTTGGCAATAATGTATACAGGGTTTTTCAACGAAAAGTAGCCACCCTCAGTATCTTTCAAAACAATTTTTTGGTTGAAAATCGCCAAGACACGTCAACAAAGATAGCAAAGGGGACATTTTTTTACCTAAAATCCGAACGTCTGTCTTCAACCCCTTAGCCGTCACAGCCACCCCCTCTAAAATTTCAAATGGCACCATACCATGTGTGGCACATCGTTGGAAAGGTTATTTCATAAGGAATTCATTGTACTATTTATTTTTTTTATTCGCCTGAAATTGAGACATAAAAAAATTAAAAACTATATTTTGTTTATTTCGGTTAAGCTGCTGAATATAGCAGTACCTAGATGCTTTTGTTTCATCTTTTGTTTTTTCATCTGTCAGTCAACATTCAGTTCATTCTGAATATTATAAAAGTGTCAACATAGTTTACACCACTGCCGAAAGAATCGAGATTGTGCATTTTTGTTTCAAAAATAACAACTGTGCACGAGCCGCAGCGCGTGCGTTCAATGACATTCATCCCAAAAAATTCATTCGCCATCAGTATGTTATAAAGTTGATGCAAAAATTCGTGGAGACTGGCTCAGTGACAAACAGAAAACATCAACCAGAAAGACCAATTATTAATGAACATGTTGAAGTTGCTGTTTTGGGACACGTTGCAATGGATAACAATCAATCTTCAAATCAACTTTCCCAGGCATCGGGGGTTTCAACAAGCCGCGTATGGAGAATTTTAAAAAAGCACAAATTTCACCCATACAGGATAAAACTTGTTCAAGAACTAAACGAAGACGACAATGATTGAAGACTACAGTTTTGCGAAATTATGTCTAATAATCTATTGAACAACGTGAACTTGTTGTACAATATCTGTTTCAGCGATGAGTGTACGTTTTTTGAACGGAGAAGTCAACAGGCATAACTGTAGGTATTGGTCAGACACGAATCCGCATTTGTTTAGGGAAATCCATACCCAATATCCCCAGAAACTTAATGTTTGGGCAGGTATTCTAGGAAACCACATCGTTCGCCCGATTTTTATTGACGGTATTTTGAATGGCGCTATTTACCTTGAGCTTCTTGACTTCTTCTTCTTTGATTTTGGTTATTTTCGTCAAGTTATTGAGCTTCTTGACAACCGCGTATAACAGAACTACTGGAAAATGACAAAAATTTGGTTGAAAATGAACTAGTTTTCCAGCAAGATGGTGGACCTCCTCACTATGTTGTTCCCGTTCGAGAACTTTTGAACAATCGGTTTCATGGACGATGGATTGGAAGACGTGGTCCCATCGAATGGCCGGCTAGATCACCCGACCTGTCTCCGTTTGATTATTTCTTATAGGGGCATTTGAAATCCAAAGTATATGCAACACAGCCGGCCAACATCGAAGATCTTAGGTAGAGAATAACAGAAGAATGTCGAGAATTGACACCGCAAGTTCTTGCAAATGTTCGTTCTCTCTTTCAAAGACGTCTGTATTATTGTATGGAAGTTAACGGAAGTCACTTTGAACAATTACCTTAACGGTAATTGTTCTATTCAGCAGCTTAACCAAAATAAACAAAATATCGTTTTTAATTTTTTTATGTCTCAATTTCAGGCGAATAAAAAAAATAAATAGTAGAATGAATTCCTTATGAAATAACCTTTCCAACGATGTGCCACACATGGTACGGTGCCATTTGAAATTTTAGAGGGGGTGGCTGTGACGGGTAAGGGGTTGATGAGAGACGTCCGAATTTTAGGTGAAAAGATGACCCCTTTGCTGTCTTTGTTGACGTGTCTTGGCGATTTTCATCTAAAGAATTGTTTTAAAAGATACTGAGGGTGGCTACTTTTCCTTGAAAAACCCTGTATATATATATATATATACAGGGTTGGGATAAAGTATGGAACCAAGTAAATATCTTTTAAACGAA
Organism: Limonius californicus; assembly: GCA_014611495.1. NCBI lineage: Eukaryota > Metazoa > Arthropoda > Insecta > Coleoptera > Elateridae > Limonius > Limonius californicus. The sequence goes on from JABXWE010059274.1 coordinate 11,030, forward strand.
AAGAACGATATTTATGAAAATTTGCAGGCAAGTGCAATGGAACAAAATGCATCTGATGTAAATTTTTTGTTAATAATATACTTCCGGTTTAACCGGAAATGCCATCAACTTCTTTAATTTAAATGGGACACCCTATATATTTTTACAGATTTTGAAAGAGCTTGTTATTTTGAATTCATACATACTGAGTTTAGTGTA
>JABXWE010059275.1:0-10369 GCA_014611495.1 Limonius californicus
GATTTCTTAGTCAATCAATGTACATTCCAAAACGGGTATTCAAACACAGTAATATGAGAAAGCTAACACATCAAATTTGCTTGTTTTGCTTAAAATAAAATATTTATTCAAAATTACATACATTATATTATTGTAATGTAAGTTACAACCTGTGATATTAAAAAGAAACATCCTGATTGATATTAGAATAATTTAATACTTCATAATACATCTGTTTAAACTCTTAAAGAATACTGCAACAGCAGAAAAGCTGGAGATATTTCTCATGTATGACGGTGCACCAGCACAGTTGGCTACTAATCATTTAAATGCCGCATTCGGCAATACATGTTGTGGTCAAAATGGAACCGTTCAAACACCACCGCGATCGTCCGATTTAACGCATTTAGACTGTTTTCTGTAAGGCATTACTATTCTGCATTTATTTAGCATAGAATTTAGCAGTTTTCTAAATTCTGTCTTGAAGATGCAGTGAACCCAGGTACTGATAAGGACTTCCACTAAATCAATTTTTTCTTCGAAATTATGTTAGCTATTCTTTGCTACACGTTTTCGATAAGATTGAGCTCTGCGGAGTTTGCTGTCCAATACATTTATCGACTTCATTGGTTGCCATCTAAGACAGAATCATTTTTACTTTATAGCGAGGTCCATTGTCATCCTGCAAAATATATGTTTCTTCTCCAAACAAATCTTTCCCATTAAGCAAAATCTTATTCTGTAGTACTTTTAGGATCAAAGAATAGATATAATATTATGCGAAGTGACTAAATAGGAAATACTGCAATTCCAGAGACAGATACTGAAGTAAATGATGTTTCAATGAGAGAAGAGAGTGAAATTTCAACTGAATAAGTGAAGAAAACTGGAGAGAACGAACAGTGGAAAAGCTGCTGGCCCAGGTGGAGTACCCATTAAACTTATGAAAAACGTACCCGGCATATTGTTTCATATGTTTTCTTACATCTTCAATTGGTTTGTGGTGATGATCTTGCTTGAGAATAGAAATCTGCATAAGTTACTAATTGGTACAAAGACAACGGTAACTTAAATCTTTCTAGGAATCACAGGAACCTGAGCGCTATAGGCAGCATATACGGAAGAACTATAAAATACAGATTTGGATTTCGTGCATCGGAAATGTATTTTGTCTAGATAAACTATAGAAAAAAGACAGCTACGAAATTAAGAGACTCACATGGTACTCATAGATTTGCAAGACGCCTATGATACAGTTCCCTTAAACAAACTATGGCAGATTCTACATCAGAAAGGAATTCCAACAACACACAGGGTGTCAATTTGAAAACGTACAATGTGTTAAATCTCTGGAAGTAAAATAGGTAATTAACTTTTCTAGAAAGCGATTCTACAACATGAAGAGGGAATCACGATGCCTTGCAAGGTGGCCTTCCTCATGCAACCCCTTAGGTTCTAGGTACCCCATCAAAAAATTTTCAAATGGTAACACCTACTTTGTGATACACCATTGGAAAGCTCGTACAAAATGCTATTCAATAGTAGTAAACATTTTTCCCAACTGGTTTCAGAAAAATAGAATAACCCTCAAGATCTCCAGATTTTGACCTAATTAGACTTCTTCCTATGGGGTAATTTAAAATCCATTATGTACAAAACTGAGCCGCAGGTCATCGCACAACTGCGACAAGGAATAGTTTCGGAGTTCCGAGCTATTTCGCAATAAATCTTCCAAAATGTTCAGAGAGAAATTGAGAGTAGATTATAATATTGCCTAGATAATAATGGAAATCATTTTGAACATTTAAACTCATATTTTGAAATTTGAGTTACCCGAATAGTGGTTCAGAACCTTTTGAGTTTAATTTTTTAATTTTCAGAAACGAATCAGGTAGAATAAATGATTGTTACTATTGAATAGCATTTTGTAAGAGCTTTTCAATGAGGTGTCACAACGCGGGTGTTCCAATATTAAATGTTTTTGTTGGGGTACCTACAGGCTAAGGGGTTGAATGGGGAAGGTTACCTTACGAGTCATGATTATCCCCCCTCCATTTTGTAGTAACGTTATCTAGAAATTTTGAATACCTGTTTTACTTCCAGTGATATAACACATTGCATGATTTCTTATTAACAGTTAACACCCTGTATATAAATGACATAAGAGTATTTCATGACAACAAGATAAACCCTATACAAGTAGGCAAAGAGGTATCGTATGAATTCAGAGTAACAAAGGGCGTTAGACAGGAAGGCAGGCAAGATTTATTTAGAGGGAGTTCTAAAAAATTGGATAAGAAAATGCCCTGCTATATGCATAGATATGGACAACACGATCTTGTACACATTGCATTATGTGAATTATCACACGTGCTACTGAATATAGAGCCTAAGGACTATAATACATTCTTTCAAAACATAATATATTGTCACAGGCGGTAGAGAAGAAGACCTAACCCTAAACTCAAAAACCGTCAAGAACACAAATTGCTACAAATATCTAGACGTAATAACACCTGACGATGGACGCAGTACAAACGAGACCACTTGCAGAATGGACAGGGTAACGCGGCTATCTGAACATGGAGCACCCGCATTACACAAGACACTAAAATAGGAATCTACAAAACAATTATCGAAAGTATTACCATATATGGAGCAGAACTGTGGATCATAAATGAGAGATAATTATAAAATCAGAGCTATGAATATGATCTACTGGAGGAAATACTTTGGAGTAACGAGAATGTGTAGGGTTAGGAATGAAGATAGTAGAAGACAAATGGGCATCGATATGGATATCACGGAGAAGGCCGTTGAAGCGAAGGAGGTTCGATGGTATGGACACGTTCAACGTATGCCGGAAGATCCATGGCCGAAAAAATTTATGTTACAGCATCCTTGAACACGATTGAAAAGAGGAAGACCTACAAAAGTCTTGAAACAACAAATAGATAACGCAATGTGAATAAAGGATTGGAGGATCAAGACTGGGGAGATTGGAAACAATGCAAGTTACAATGCGAGAGACAGCGCCAACCTCAGAATACTGTATGCGTTTGGATGAAATTTGTTCCCCAGAAACCTTATGATATATGTATTACCAGCATGATTATTGATATTGAATTCATTACAGAACAGCACCTTTTGCCACTGTTCTAGTGTTCAGTGACGATATTTCCTTGTCCATCGCAAACGGTTGTGTTTCTATTTCTCGGAAAGCAGTAGTATCTTGCGCGGTCCATGAGTTAGCAGAGACTGACTTTGATCTTAGGCAAGAATTCAGTGAAGAAATAATGGAAATGTACATTCGCGATCCACTGTTTTCACGGCGTACAATATTTTCAGATGCAGCAAGTTTCTTCTTTACATGGAACTGTCAACAAATAGAATTGTCGATATTGGTCTAGGGCAGGGAAAACCCCCACTGATGCAGGAAGCGCAAACCCAATGTCCCCAGAAGCTCAACGTATGGGCAGGAATTGTCGGTGACAGAATTTTAAGGCCATTCTGTTTCGACGCTACTTTAACTAGGGAAAGATACCTAGACTATTTACAATTTGAATTAGGATCTGCGTTAGCGATATTATTTCCGAATGAAAACGACCCTGACGTACCAAACAATATTGGCTGCAACAGGATGGTGCTCCGCCACAGTGCGCAAATAATGTGCGACGCTATTTCGAAGTGTTTCCAAGAAGATGGATATAAGAAGAAGCACAATGGAATCGCCGGCTGGGTTCCCTGATCTGACGCCATTAGACTTGTTTCTGTGGAGGTACTTAACAAACAAGGCGTGTCAAACTCAACCTAACAATTTAGAAGATCTTGAAGAAAGAATTCGTCATGAGCGTAGGTAAAGAACGTCTCGAATTCTTCAAAATGTTTTGAATGCATTTAATGAGTGTCTTGGGTATTGTCAGCTGATGCAGGGTCGTCAGTTTGAACATGTAGTGTAGTTCCTTCGCTTATCAACGTCAAAACAATTTTTTGTTTGTTTTAAACCCCGCTACCTTTTTCTTCTCTTTATCTCATTTATTCATACTACCGGAACCGCTTTCGCATTACTTCAGGGGGGTGCGGGCGTCCCTTACACACTAACTATTCATGCAACATGCACCCTAAACTTAACTAAGCGAAATGCGGTCGCCCCAGCTGAGATTCGAATACCCCAGCCGATAAACCCCGCTACCTAGGATTACTGTTAATTTCATTTATGCTTATTATTTGAACTTTAAGGTCGTTTGTCTTGAAATTTTTCTTATGTAACCTATACAAAATTTTATACCGTTGCAAACAAATTAAAAAAACTCTACCGAATTAGAACTAAAAAATGTAGGTTCTCATTGAAAAAAAATATTGATGACTCTATAATTTTTGCAAAAGTTGATGGAAAAATAGGGTTTCATATGCGCTGTAATTTAAATCGTATATTAGATTTAAGGGCCTGTATCACCCCTTTTAGATGTTTTCTCTATCACGAATAATAACGGATTTAATGAAATTATCCGCTACTTCATTTCCACACTGTATATTTAGAATACAGAAGGTATTTCTGATACAACTGAGTTTCAAATGGGCAATAAGTAATTTCAATTATCTGAACAGGTTAATATAGTTGTTACCATAAAATATAATACAACAAACTGAATATGGGAAAAGATACAGTAAGGTAATAATTCTGACCAACAAGATCTCGAGGCTTCAGTGTACAAGTTTTTTATACAATTCTCGTATTAGTAATAAATTACCGTTGCTTTTCCCGAGTGTAAGTGAACTTTCCACTATTAAGTGTTAAATAGATAATTATTTAACAAAAACAAATCCCAAGGTTTTGTCTGCACTAAAGAGTTATTTCGAGGAATATAACGGTTTCGTATTATTGTGGTTATAAAGATGTTGTTATTGTTTAAGCAGAAAACTTTACAAGCAGTTGCTAATTAACAAAAAACAATAATCTGGTTGACGCAAGATATACAAGATAAGAAGCTGTACTCACATAAATCTGCTAATTAGAAGCAATTTACGCAGTATTGTTCAGCCCGAGTATGAAATAGCACAACCAAAATACAATGGGGAGTTAGAGCCTTTTAATTTGTACATTACATACTATTACGTAATATTAAATTAACAGTACACGCTTGCAATTTATAATAAATACCTAGGCGTGTTTCCGCGTGTCTTTTTCCTCTTAATTTATTTGAGAAAGAAAGTCGAATGTGAATTTTTAAATAATATGGTTGCTGATAAACCCGAAAAGATAGTAATTTATATGAGAAAGGGGGGCGTTTCGAGCTTTCAAGCGTCCATCAAAAACTTGAAGAGGCGATTTGGAATAAGGTAACACTTTCCCCCTTTATAGCCTTTGTAAGAACTTCATGAACAAGATGGTAATAATTATCGTTTACGACATGAACAGTTAGGGAATACACATTGATGGTTTATAGTTACCGTTTCTTTTCCAGGGAATGGGAAAATACCTTTTAGGTTACTATTAATTCCAGAACAAAAGTATAATGTTATTGTTGCAAGTCGTCCGTCAACTAATTACGATTAATCCGGCTGAGAACTAAAAAAAGCCTTTTGCAAATAAGTAATGAATAAAGCTGTTGATGATTGAACCGATTATTCAATACCTATCAATTCAATTAAGTGATAGATTGATGAATCAATATTAAAATTTTCGATTTTCTTCCTAATCCGTTATTTAATTATTCTATAGTTAGATTATTAAATTATGGGATTATTGTTTTATTGTTTAATCTAAAATAAATTCGTTATTAAACCATCAATCTGTTAGTTGATGGTTTAAAAAAATTATTTTACTAATTTATTGTTTGATTAATTGATTGTTGCGGTAATCGTCTGATCTATAATCAACTGTTTGACAATACGATTATTTCAATTACCGTTTGAAGGAAAATTTTATCGATTATTCATTGATTCGTTGATGTTGTTGAAACATCAATACTAATTCGTTGTTTGTATAAACTGTTATCTTAATTATTAATCAGTTGTTTAGTTATTTCCCTATTCGGTAAGACGATAATTGTGTAACTGGTAATTTATACATGTCAAGATGATTGTATCGTTTGGTGGTTGTTGTAAAAAAAATCAGTGAATTTATAGTTCGATTATACTTCTTCCCACAATGAGTAGGTTCTGTGAGCTTTCTTTGTATGTATGCTGGACAGAAGGTCAAATAGAGAAGAGAAGTTCTACTACATACTTTATAATTGTCAAAGATATTGTTGTCAACCGTCGATGTACCCTCTGACGTACGATCGGTTGCTTATGCCATTATATTGGTCCACCCATCCGAGTACTGATAATTTTGATTATACGATGGTTGGATTAATAGATTGTCCGATTAATTGATTATGATTTTCAATTATTAGATCATTAGATCATTAGATGGTATCGATTATTGTTTAATGGAAAATGCATGGATTTTCAAAATCTAACGGTCCTTCATTATTTTCTTTCAATTAGTATAGTGATTGATGACTAATTACCTATGAATTGATTGTCCAATTAATCTATTAGTTGATTATACTAAATGAACCGTTAATTGACTGGTTGGATATTTAATTAACCCAATTAGGTACATTGTTTAATGATCAGTTAGATTAATCTACTAATATATTTTTATGTCATTGTTTCAGAAATTCTGGATGAATTGACTGTTTAGTTAATGGATTATCTGATTTGATTGTTCTGATTACTGATTAACGAAAAACGTATTCCTTATGTATTGAAACCGTTCGTTGAGTGTTGTTAAAAAATCACTTTAATAAAGTTAGTTTTTGAAGAATCTAGTATTAGATCAATCAACTGCCTAATTAATTGATTCTTCCCTTGTTGGAGACTTCCGTTGTTTCGATAATTAGGTAATTGATAATTTACATATAATTAATTTATCAGAGAAACATTAAAATCATCAAATTAATTAATTTAATTAAGCGATTGCTAGACGAGTACGAGTACTTGTTTACGTGATTGTTTGATTCACTTGTTAAAATATTTTAGATTATTGGTTGACAGATAATAATTAATCGATTACTCAATTACTAATTGGTTTGTTAATTGTTGTTCGGAAAAGCCGATTATCCCGCTCATTGACTAGTCTTAAAAATATAAATTTAGGTAAGTCAGTTTTTGATGACCAATTGCCAGGTTAATGAATAGATTAATTATTTGATTGTTATTGGTGGTCTAGTGGTTAGCGCGTTTGCCTTATATCCTAGGGACGCGGGATCGAACCTGGCTGAAGTCGGCGAAATTATTCTAGCGGGGAAAAAACTGAAAATGCGTCTTCTATCGGATAAGAAGTAAAGCCGTAGGTTCCGTGCCACTGCGATGTGTGACACGTTAAAAATCACTACTGGAGTTAGAATTACCCCAGATAGGCAAAATTATTAGTTACGGTGTACAATAAGCCAATGATGGCTGCCGTGCTTAGAGATGCTTGGAAAACTGTGTCCTAGATCTCGCTCTCTCTAATCAATCAATCAATCAATCAAGTCAGTTTTTGATGACCGATTGTCAGGTTAATGAATAGATTAATTATTTGATTGTTATTTAACAGAAAATCTAAAGGTTATTGTTGATTAAACGTTTGATATTTATTAAAAAAAAACGTAATCATGTCATCAATTGTATAATTAAACGGTTGTTATATTAATCGACGATTCAGTTGAACCATGGATTGGTTATTTTATTATTGCTCTACTTAAACTGCCTACTATTTCCTGTTTAAATCGCCGATTAATTGATATTTAATGTACATATATATTGAATTCACTGTTAAACCGTTTGTTAGATTAATTAAGTTCGACTAATCGATCGTTTGATTGTTCCATTGTTGAGGTATACGATTATTTCGATAAGTTGTTAATGGAACACAAACTACACAAACACAACTAATCAATTGTTCAAATAATCCAGCTATTTCGATTAATAGTTAACTAGACGTTATTTCTTGAATAATTTCTTTTTTTAGTGCTACATATACGATCGTACTAACAATCTAGCACGTATAAAATAATCGATTAATCGGTTCATTGATGGGTTATCTATTATTGAAGTATTTGATGTGTCCATTGTTTCATTATTTGTTTATTTAATGGCTGATATTCCAACAGAGCAAATAATGAATTTAATTATCGATTACTCTTTAAGATAATTTTTCAGACCTACACACGAGCATAACTGGAATCATTCACCGGAAACAGCACATAAATAAGTAAATTCCGCAATAAGAAAAGTAAACGTTGTTAAAACTATTATTAGAGGAATTGTCGGAAAATAAATTAAAACAAATATAGTAACCAATTTAGACAAACTGCAAGCATAATAAAACTTTTATGACTCACAAAACGTCGTCCTTCAGAACGTCAATCAAGAATGTCAATAAACTCATCAACCTAAAAATGCGGTCCAAAGTAATTTAAGGAGGCAACGGGAGTTTTTGCAACCAAATAAATCGTCAATAAATTACTTTCCTCGTCACCTTTAGCGCAAACATTGCAGGAAAACAAGCTACGGGATAATTACATTAAATAATTACCAACTGAGAAGGAAATTCATAACAAAATAACAATTACAAGGAAACTGGTAAATTTCGGTCACACCCATTATTAAGTGTGTCGCTCCATACATCACAACATTACTAAAGTGTTGAAAGTTTTCCTTCAGAATTTCGCACGGAAATAATACAAAATTCACACATCCTTTCATAATACGCGTAATTTCATATACCTACAGCAATTTGATAAAATTACGTGTACGCCTCTTAATTTCTCATTACATAAAACGCGAACTGCGCTCGGAATTATTCACGCGCCATTAATTTTAAACAAACAAAACGACCTACCTGTCCCCTTTGCACAATCCCGTGTCTTCTAATGCCCAGTCGATCCAGAGTCCGGCACTGGAATCCTTGGCCCCGGCCCCAAATCTTGGACTTTTGGGATCGTACACGATTTCCACGGCATGGAGAGTGGCATGACCGGAGCTCTTTACGCAGCTGAAATATTAAAAAATCCTTGACCCTTGCATAACACCGTAATGACTGGCAGCTTCTTGGAAACGCGTGCTACAAAAAATTTTCTGAGACAAAACGACATATAAATGTTGATGTTGTTTGTGGTAATGTCCAGTAACAAAGTGTGTTGCAGAATTGTAATTGCGAAATAATGAAAATGGAAGCTGTAACTTATGGAGGAATTTTTTCCTTATTCTTAAAATGGAGATTAATAAACAAGAACCGACAGAGGTCGATGCCAAACCAATCTAACAAGTTTTAAAATAGGATCTCCTCTTTTCCTGGTTCTTGTGATTCATACGTTAGGAATAAGTAGAGAAGTTTGGATATATTAAACAGTGTGGGACCTATACAGTAAACTTTTCATGTACTGCAATGCAGAAAATGTCAGTATCACAACAATGTTTTCTTTTTTCTGTTTCGTTAACTTTTATTGTTTCTTAAACATAAGTTAGCTCTTTTTCTGCCTTATCATCTCTATCTTCTTCACTACCTCTTTGCTCCTACCATTTTACCTTGCCTCTTATACTTTTGTCAACACTCTTTATCCAATCACCTCTATCTCCTTCTGAAACTATTTTTCCTAGTTTTTACTATCGGAATTTCTCTCTGTTTCTTATATTCTTTCCAGTGCTCTTTCTATCCCATAATTTCATCTGCTTCACTACCTTTATTACCATTTTTTATTTTTTGTTACTAATTTAAACCCTTTTCATTCTTTTCGTATCCGTCATCTCTGTTTGCTTCACTATCCCTTCTAATATTTTTCCTCCCTTCCACTAAATGAATTTCCTCCGTTTGTTTTTACAGTCTTCTTTCTGCCCCATTATCTCTATTTGCTTCACTACCCTTATTACTATTTTTGATTCGCTCTTACTTATTTAAACACTTTTAACCCTACTTCTTATCTATCACTCTGCCTGCTTCACTATCCCTTTTACTATTTTTCCTCGCTTCTACTAAATGAATCTTCCCTGTTTGTATTGACAACCCTCTTTCTGTCCCATCATCTCTATTTGATTCACTACTCTTATTACTGTTTTTGATTCCCTCTTACTAATTTAAATCCTTTTAACACTCCTTCTTATCTATTGTCTCTGTCTGTTTCACTATCCCTTTTACTATTTTTTCTCGATTTTAATAAATGAATCTCCTTCATTCGTCTTTCTAGTCCTCTATTTGTCCCATCATTTCTATCTGATGCACTACCCTTATTACTCTTTCGTATCTGTTATTTCTGTTTGCTTCAGTATCCCTTTTACTATTTCGTCCTCGCTTTTAATAAATGGATCTCCTCCATTTGTTTTGGCAGTCTTCTTTCTATCCCATCATCTCTATTTGCTT
>JABXWE010059316.1:0-11579 GCA_014611495.1 Limonius californicus
TGTGCTCTACATCCTCTAAGTCTAAAACCAAACAGTCTTACTCTTATTGTGGAAGGATACACATTTGCACCAGTAGTTCTGCACCATAATTTGTTACTAAGCTTGGTCTTCTTTTCACAGTATCATGTTGAATTGACATTTTCTTTGCTCTTCCACAAGATGGATTGACGTACTTTATTCCAAATTCAGCACACATTCTAGTAATTAAATTGAACTGAAAATTGATTGTATTTTATTATGGTAACGATTTCATATCTGGAAAAATAATTTCAAACTGCTTTTGGTTCGAGAATGTTGTTTGTTTTTTTAGGATGTCATTATGCAGATTTTGACAAAGTTGAAAGGACGAAAAGTGATTGTAGCGTTCATATACTCATAATACAATTAGAATCATTCATTAAAATTAATGTTAATCACCTCATTACTTCCCTATTAACGAATAAACAGTTTATCGATTACGGCAATCTTTTATGCAGAATTTCAAGAAGATAATTAGCAGTAACATGAGTGATATAGATATTACAACCAAATCGTCGAAGGTAGTTAACGAAATCATGCAAAAACCAATGCGTATTCAAGTTCAAAAACAATTATGGGTTTGGATGATGCATGATGCTGTAACATTGCTGTAGAGTATGAGTAAGGCGGTCGTGGGCTAGAGATCTGAGCGTTAAGGATGGCACAGTCTTGCAAAACATCTTGCTTGTACAAACTTAAGTTGTAACACTTAACGCTGGCTTAAGACGCGCCGCGTCGACTTGCATATTATTTTGCTTGTACAAACTTAAGTTGTAAGACTTATCGCTGCCTTAAGACTTGCATATTATTTTGCTTGTACAAATTTAAGTTGTAAGGTTTATCGCTGCCTTAAGACGCGCTGCGCCGGTTTGCATATTATTTTGCTTGTTCAAACTTAAGTTGTAAGTCTTATCGCTGCCTTAAGACTTGCATATTATTTTGCTTGTACAAATTTAAGTTGTAAGGTTTATCGCTGCCTTAAGACGCGCTGCGCCGGCTTGCATATTATTTTGCTTGTTCAAACTTAAGTTGTAAGGCTTATCGCTGCCTTAAGGCTGGCACAGACGCTCCGTCGTGCTTATTATTTTGCTTGTACAAACTTAAGTTGTGACTTATCGCTGCCTTAAGGCTGGCACAGACGCTCCGTCGTGCTTATTACTTTGCTTGTACAAACTTAAGTTGTAAAGTTGTAAGACCTACCGCTGCCTTAAGACGCGCCGCGCCGGCTTGCATATTATTTTGCTTGCACAAACTTAAGTTGTAAGACTTATCGCTGCCTTAAGGCTGGCACAGACGCTCCGTCGTGCTTATTATTTTACTTGTACAAACTTAAGTTGTAAAGTTGTAATACTTATCGCTGCCTTAAGACGCGCCGCGCCGGCTTACATATCATTTTGCTGGTACATAATGTTCTACATATCCCTGTAGCCTTAATTTGCAGTCAAATAGGTGTTTTATGTCTGCGGTACTCTAAAACGTGTAACACAGGCATAGGACAAAAGATCGCAATGTCTCGTAAGAGATAAAGCACCCGAAGAAGAGGACGATTATGCGTAACTAATGTTTGTAGGAGAATTTAGGCACCCAGTTGATAACACCTTAAGTGTGGCTAAGTGCAGTAGATCTATATTCAGTCCTTGATTTGGTTAGACAATTATTCGTAGAATTCTCTTTGAGAGCAAAGTCCTCGCTTGAACCATCTAAAAGGTCCAAGTAAAACTTGTCCTGAGATTAAGCTCACTGCGCTTCCACAGTTCGACGCGCATGTTAAGCTGTAGGTCCCCACTGTCCTGTATCTCAGATATCATGAGAGATCGCCAACGACACTTCGACAAGAAAGTGGTTTGCTTTGAATAGAAATACCATAACTGCTACTATGCAAGGTATTCCTAAAAATATATGACAAGATCAAACAATATGGTAATAACAAGGTAGGGAACATAAAGAAGATGAAAACAAATATCGCCGTTATTATAATTGCCCACTATGTGCGTACGGAGCAAAAAAAAACTTAATCAGGTTCACCTACAGAACGAAGCTCACATGTCAATGGTTTTATAGATAATTCGCAAGTTAGGAACTAATCAAAGATGTGCTGTTTTTATTTGACCCTTCGATAGAACTGCTACCAGAGCAGTAATGCGATTATACACGGAACAGAAGCATATATATTGCACAAGGAACAGAATATAATGCTTCTAGTTTGAAAAGAAAATACTGAGACCACTAAGTGTTTTACAAGGTAATTGAAAACAAATATTAAATTTCGAGCTTGAAACATGTATCAAAAGTTGACTAACAAAATCATTAAGTACCAAGACTGCTCTTGTTTAGAAATCTAATTCGAAATACTGATGCACAAAAAAATATCTTTTTCTTTTTTTTTCTTATTGAATAAGCTTTAAGCTTTAGGTTCAATATTTCTTTAGTTCTTTTCCTTGTCGTGATTTTGATTACTTGCCAGCTTTATTTCCAGTCCTTTGGCATGCTTCCTTTAGGTTTCTACTCGTAGAATTTTTCGCCGCGTGCTGTCATCAAAAAATGTATCCCATATAGGATAGAACATCAGATAGTAAGCAGAGATATAAATGAACTAAATATAGTGAAACCAGAAGTAAATTATTCTATATCGATCGATCACTAAAAAGCAAATTAATGAAAAAAAATCCAATTTAGATTAAACTCCATAAAAATGATCTTCATCGTTGAAATCTTCGCTTTCCAGAAGCGCATTTTGTCTTCATCGTCTGAAATTAATAGTTATTGATTTCGTATAACGAGCATACCATTGCCTTTCAACTAGTTTATTTGATACTCCTAATAGTTCGCATGGAGATAATTTTAATGGGATCATTCTTATGTTAAAAAACAACCAACGTTTTAAAATGGCCGTATAGTTGTGGCTTTTTCAAGGTCAGTCGTTTTCTTTAGCTAAAAATTAGTAATAGGATTAATTGGAGACAGTGGTTTAAGTGTATAAGCTTTGGAAAACCTTTACCACCGCAATCTTTAACACTTAAATACGTATTTCGGCAACTAAACTGCCATCTTCAGTAGGAACATAGACTAACTAAAGTAACTTGGCTGAGTAATACCTCTGAAGATGAGTTCTTGAAAGTAAGTAGACTACGGTACTACTAGGGGTCTTGGTGGAGCAGTGCGGATATGCGTTGTTACTCGAAATCACAGTGAAATATAGTATGATCGGTTCGAACCTCAGTTGAGGCGACCGTATTTCCCTTAGTTAAGTGTAGGGTGCATGTTGCAGGAATGGCTAGTGTGCAAGGGACACCCGCACTCCCCTGAAGTAATGCAAAAGCGGTTCGAAGGGGGGGGCGGTAGTATGAATGAATGAATAAAAAAAAGATATGGTACTACTGCTGTAATTCTCCTATTACAGTTTTTATTGTGTTTGATTACCAGGCAATTAGACCTTCAACTTTTCTGCATTTATATTATAATTACATATAATCACCCGGTTTAAGAAGCTAAATTTGCATTTTTAGCAAACTATTATTCCGGTATTAATTTGTGGTGGCAGGTCAGTTGGTAGAGCGCTCGCTTTCTGCAAGATGTCCATTCTCGCTTGGGTTCGAAACTCCAGCATTACTGCGCAGTTTTATAAAAGCGTGTGCTGAAGTCCACCACACACAATTTCCCAATCCGATTTACAACCGTGGGTTATTAATGTTAAAAACCTTCTCTCGAATTTCTGTCGTTCGGATTCGACGTTAAACTGTAGGCCCTCGTGTTTCTACCTTAATGCTGAGGAGAAACACGTGGGAGAGAAGGCGCCGAAGCCCAACAGTGAGACGAAAAAGGCTGTTGATGATGATTATCGGATATATTAGAAATACTTACAGAAAAAGCATTCTGCCCAATATAATTTGCATAATAAAAGACCTTATCATAGTAACCAAATCTAAGGCAGAAGTAGATAACTATATAGAAGAAAGTAACACAGGACGACTTTTCAAAGCCTAAACTTTTAAGTACAGAATTATTCAAAAGAAAGTAACTTATGAAAGTTCCATAATTTGTGAAAAACTCAACGGATAAGCAAACTAAAAAGATATTTATGTAAAGCAATGGGGTTTATTCTTCGATCGCTTTTTTTTATATTTTGGTTGTCATAGTAATAAGTGTATTTATAATCTTTCAGAAATCATTTTCGCACCTACTAAATTTTAAAATCACTCACAGTTTGTTGCGTTTTAAACGGATGTTAGCAATACGTACAACTCGTGCAACTGAAAATCGGTGTTATTATGGCTATCTATAGAAACTAGTTTTTCTAAATACTCCTACGACTGTCGACTAACTGAAAAATTCAATTTCATAACAAAGTAGACATATTCAGATCTAGATCTACTGGAAAATCCTGTTCACAACATAAATGTAATATTGTTGGTTGTTGAAGAACAAAATGGTAGACATATTCAACAGTTAAAGTAATTTCAATAAACTCCCATTGCTTTATGAATTATGATTCGTGAGGTTTGTGAAATAGTCCAGAGTCACAATTTCCACATCTTTTCGTAGACGCAACTATTAGCTGTATATAACTATAAAGAATAGGAAGTTAGAGTAAAATGTTTTAGAGACATAATAACTTCAGAATAGTTAAGCCGATGTCACATGAGAAAATAATATTGTAAACTATAGTTTACAACAAGGCTTAACTTAAGAGTTTCTAAAGTGACTTGGGAATTAAATCTTATATATAACTTTTTACATCAACAGACCATTATGCTCATTTCGATATCCTTCCTGGGTCTTAGGGCCGTTTACCTGAACGCTGGTAAACAAACTCCAGCCAACGTAAACAGCAATACGTATAATATACGATAAAATAAATTGGTAAGAGTGTGTTGGCATTGTTCTGTTTGTAAGAGAATCAAATAAATCTTGAGATTGGGGTTGTGTGCATTATGTTTTTAAAAGATGGCAGTTTTTCGTCGTTTCCAATTTTCTGTGGCCATTTGTGTGTTTGCATCGTGCTCTACTTTAGTATCTTTTCTTCGATGTGCTCTAATATTTCTTTTTCCATCTCCATGTTTTGCGTTCTTTACGTGTTCCAGTAGGCTTGTCCTGCAGTTCATATGCAAAAAAAATATATCTGCTGCTGATCCTTTTCGTCATCTCCCACGTCTCCGCATCGTATGTGAATATGTTTGTCACTATTGTGTTGTATATTCTTCTTCTTCTAGCTTCTAAAATAGGCTAACAGCCTGTTCTTTACCATATTATTGGACGGCGTCGCTCCATCGCTTTTTGGGTCGCCCGATACTTCTTCTTCCCCAGGTTGATTATCTCGTGCGATTCGTACCACTCTACTCTTGTCCATTCTTTCTATGTGCGCGTTCCATTCTCTTCTTCTATCCCAATCTATCTAGACCCAATCACTAATGTTTTCGATTTTACAGGCTTGCCTTATATTTGTGTTTCTCACTCTGTCACGTCTTGTTTTCCCAGCTATTCTTCTCAGTACATTCATTTCTATGACTTCCATTTTCTGTTTACTTTTTAGTGTTTGTGGTTTTGTTTCTGCCGTGAATGTTAGTATTGGTCGTATAGTGCTCTTATATATGCTAATCTTTGTTTATTTCCTTATGTACTGATTACCCCATATGGTGTGGTTGAGACATCCTGCTACCCTTTTTGCTTTTGTGGTGTGTTCCTTTACCTCTCTATTTAAGTCTCCATAGCTTGTGATAGTTGTTCCCAGATATCTTATTTCCATCACCTGCTGTACAGGTTTGTCATATGCTACCAGCTTACATCTTGTTGGCTCTTGTGATATCGCCATTGATTTTGTTTTTGGCACCGATATTTTCAAGCTAAATGTTTTGCAAGTGTTGAGAAATAGGTGTAGCATTCTCTGTCGTTCGTTCTCACTGTCTGATATCAGCACCGCATCATCGGCGTAGCATATTATGCTTATTTTTTGTATATTCTTTTCTTTTTATCATTGTGTATTTGTTTTGACAAATGTACTGAATTTAATTTCCGAGTTGCTTCTTTGGCTTGCATCACTCTATTGGCAATCTCTTGTTGGCTGCTGTTATTGTTGTTTTTGATTGAGCGTGACCTAGGACGTGGTTTTTCAAGCAATCTATGTGCTCAGGCCGTATTTGGCCGATTGTACACTCTAACTATGCATTTTCCCTATCTTCGGTAGTTGCAATCTCAGTAGTGATTTTTAACATGTAACACATCGCAATGGCACGAGACCTACGGATTTAACCTTCTTCTGATATAATTGTTCCCAGGTAAGTGTACTGTTTACAGGCCTTCGTTGCATTTCCATTTATTTGTATATCACGAGCTCTCAGATTCGCCCCCATATATTTGATTTTATCGTAATCGATTGTAAGTCCCTACTACGTGGAATTTTCTGATCACGTAATTAACGCCATCTTCATCTGTTGCGATTACTACCTGATCGTCGGCAAAAAGTAAGGTGTGGAGGTAGTTTCCTCCTATATTTATTCGCCTTCTGCTGCATTTGACCTGCCATTCCTTTAACGTTTCGTTTATTTAAAGTTTTTTCATAATGTTAGGGATAAGCAAAAGCTCATTCTCGATCTTTTTGTGACGTTAATGTTTGTGTTATTCTCTGTCCCGCTTTGATCACGCTGTTCTGGTCGCTATAAATATCCACAATTGCGTCTACATACTACTGAGTTCTGAGGCAAACCATTGTTGCTGAGTATTTTAAGCAACCTGGATATTCGAAGCGTTGTCGTATGCTTTTTGCAAATTAAAATGACATGCGTCTATCTATCTCTTGCTACTCTTTTTTTTATCACCGGACTTACCATGAAGATGCAGGATCGACTTTGTTCCTCGCCAATTTCTATTTGTTTCTCTATTTGTTCCTTAAGTGTCCGTCCGTACAATCTTCCTACCGATGATTGCACCGTAATGTTTACATTCCGTTCTGCTTGCTCTATTGTTTATGGAACTAATGTATCCTAACTTCCACTTTTTTTGGAATTTCTCTCTCTACATCTATTAAATAGTTGTTGTAATATTTCTATAACTCTGATATGAGCGTTCTTAATAAGTTCAATTTTCCAATTTTGTCTATAGTAGTATTTTCTATTCTGTTATCCCTGTCTCTTCTCTCTACTGGTTCCCGTCCTGATATTCCTGCCTGTCGTCTGTCGGCATGTTTTCGTAGTACTCTTTCCATTTTTATTTTAATTATTTGGATACTATATTTTTTCTGTTTATTTTTATCTTAGAGATTTTATTGTCTTCCACGTTTTTTGTCTTTACTCCTTCTATACGTCTTTCTATTTGTCACATATTTTACCATTATTTTTTCTCTGTATCCCATTCATCTATAGGTCTATATGTGGCACCCTGTATTGCTCGTTTAATTTGTTCATAACATTTCTGCACACTGCCTTGCATCTCTTAATTTATAAAAGAATTGTATACAATCACTTTATAATAATGTTAAGTTGTATTTCTTTGTTTTTAGGCTGCTTTTCTCTGCGACTTGTTCTGATGTTTGGGAGTAATACATTTTAAATATATCTTTGTCCTTATCGGCATGTGGTCTGTCCCGCATTCGAGTCCTCGTACGGCTTTTACATCTTAAGTTTTCAAACGAGTGTGTTGATTTCTCATTAAATAATCCATTATTCATCTATAACCACGTGTTGATTGACTCCATGTGTGTTTATGGACATCCCAGTGTTAAAAAATATCCATTTATTACTCGTACATCAAATCTATTACGCTTACACATTTCTATTAATTCTGTTTAATTTAAGTAACTAATAATTTTTTGATGTTGCGTTAACGTAAAAGAAATAATAGTACGGGTTAGTAATTGTTATTATTTTTTAATATTAGTATTAATTGTTAAGTTGTCCGCTACCGCGATACATTCTGTATTGGCTGTAGAGCAATTAAGCAAATTCACGGTTTACGAGTTTTCTTTATAAAACATTTTACGAATTGATCATCAAATGCTTTCAGAATTAAGGCATCTGATTTGCCTTGAAACTTTATGTGAAACAGCTAGGGCGTCTCTACACTACCGTAGGTTAGAGCGAAATCCAAAACCTTTGTGGTTTCAAATGTCTTTGTGTTCGTGGTTTTTGTAAGTGCATTTATACTGTTTTATGTAAATGACCTCAGATGGAGCTGCTAAATCTAGGCGTCTAACAGAAAGCCTGATTTGATTATCGTTTACTCTCGTACGGCTGCATTCAGTTCTAATTTACGGCAGAGACCTTTAAAGCATAGCTTCTAAAACTTTTTCCTTCATTACCAAATATCAATTATCAGAAAGTAGATTTTACTCAATGTAGATAAAACACGGGCTGTACAGAAACCATATGACAAGTGAAGAGAGACTGGTAAAAATTAGTTAGCGCAAAATATGTTTGAAGCAATCACTCTGTATATTTTAAATATCTATAAATATTTTGGCATTTTGTTTCGGAAAAATAGAATCTCCAGATTTTGACCATATTAGACTTCTTTCTTTGAGGTCACTTAAAATTCTGTGGTTTACATAACTCTTCAGTCCATCGCACAACTGCGACAAGGACTGGTTCCGGAGCTATTTCGCGACCAACATTTTCCAAAATGAGAGAATTTGAGAGTAGATTTTACTATTGCCTAGGCCCTAGAGAATAATGAAAATCATTTTGAACATTCAAACTAATATATTGAAATTAGAATTACAATAATTGGTTCAGAACCTTTGGAGTTTTATTTTTAAATTTTTCCAAAACGAGTCGTGATAAAATATTTGCTACCATTGAAAAGCATTTTATTAAAGATTTTCGATGAGGTATCACAATATGGGTGTTACTATTTAAAAGTTTTTTGTTGTTGTAGTTAGAGCCTAAGAGGTTGAACGTGGAAGGTTACCTTCAAAGTAGCGATGATTCCGCCTCTATGTTCTAGAAACGTTTTCCAGAAAAGTTGAATACCTGTTTTAGTACCAGAAATATAACACCCCTTACTTTTTCAAATTGACGCACTTGGCACACTGTATATTAGGTAGCGAATAAATACTTATTAGTCTGTATGAAAGTATAGGTATCTTTCCCATTTATACTTTTTTTTCCTCATTCATTCATACTACCGTCCCCCCCCCCTGGAACCGCTTTCGCATTACTTCAGAGGGGTGCGGGCGTCTCTTATACACTAAACATTCATGCCCCAGCCGATCCACTACATTTCGCTGTGACCTCGAGTGGCAGCGCGTTCCCGCACTACTCCACCGAGGCCCCTTTTCCCATTTATACTGTAAATTTTAATATGCATTTCGAGATGTGTTGTTACCCAAAGATAAACTACGTTTACCCAATTTTGAGTGGTTTAACAGTTTTGGGAACCACTTCCTTAAACGATAGTGTTATATTTCGGAATAGGCTAACCATAATCCTGCCCTGTGGGTTTACTGCAATACCGCGCCATCAAATAATTGTAGGATCGCAAGAATTTTATTATAAATTACTTTTTGGCGCTTGATTCACCATGGAATCTAACTACAACCAAAGAGCAGTATATTGTATATAAATATACTGCTCTTTGCTATAACTGTTATTTGTTTTGAGCCTATGTTGGTAGCTTCCTTAGCGTATATTTATGTCGAATGGGGAAGGGGGAAAGCGAAATAATGCAACCCTCAGAACACGAACACTTTGTTGTATGTATTAAGTATAAATTCAATAAACGGAAAACTATTGAAACATTTATACCGTGATCAAGCGCACTCAATTTCCTATTGCAGACAAATTTGTAGCGTATTAAAAAACGGAATATAATGTTTTTGTTTGCTTTCTGAAGGCTGCTTATACACGCTGAAAATGATTGCACTAACATGCCGTTTTATTCTTCTCTATTCTCTCCAATATAAGTATAAGAAATATTTTCTTTTAATTAAGTCTGTTAAAAAGAAAATGCACAGATTTATAGATATACGAGGGTAGGCTGAAAACTAATGCACACATGCTTGTAGAGCGCGAACGAAATGACCTTCAGAAGCGCGCCAGGTGGCTTGTGGAAGTAACATTCCCCCTCAATACGCATGCGCAGGTTTGAGGTCGTTGCGTTCATCCAGTGTATTTCGAGAAGCGGAAGTATGGAGACGTGTTTTAGTTCTATGTTAACGCGAGTTAAACAGCGTACTGTTATCGAATTTTAAACTGCTGAGATTCATCGTCGTTTAAAGGCTGTTTATGGTGACGATGCTGTTGATAGGTCTACTGTAAATTGATGGGTAATAAAATTTCGTGAATGCGAGCCTTGAAAAGCCATACTTGTAGATGAAACACGCAGCGGACATCCGATCACTGCCACAGACGGTCGACATCGCAAACTCGTCGACGATTTGATTCAAAATTACCGGCGAATCACTGAAAAGCGTATCGCCGACCATATTGGAATATCCAAGGAACGTGTCAGCTTCATTATTGAACAATTGGAATACTGTAAAATCTGTGCACGATGGGTACCACGCCGTCTCACAGACGAGAACAAACAGCGTCGATTGCAATGCTGCGAGCAACTTTTGCAGCGCTACCGTGACGAAGGAGACGAGTTTCTTTTGAATATTGTGACGGGGGACGAGTCATGGGTCCAGCATTACGACCCGGAAGAGAAAAGACAGAGCGCTGAATATCGACATCCGTCTTCTCCTCAGGTGAAAAAGTTCAAAACACAACCATCCGCAAAAAACTTCTTTTGACTGTGTTTTGGGATGCTCACCGAGTTTATGTAACCGATTTTCTTGAACGAGCGGCAACGGTAAATTCTTCTCGGTACATACAGACTCTAAAACACCTCCGACGTCGAGTTTGTCGTGTTAGAGGCAGCCTGGCGCCAATAATCTTGCAACATGACAACGCTCATCCACACACCTCGCGCGCAACAGGAGAGGCTCTGCGAAACCTGAAGTTTGAACCGATTCCACACCCGCCTTATTCCCCCGATCTTGCGTCTTGCGATTTTTATTTTTTTCCTCTACTCAAGAGAGACCTCAATGGTAATCATTACACCTCGGACGATGAGGTGAAGGCAGCTGTCAAGTCCTGGATTCGAGAAAAGTCGGAAGAATTTTTCAGTGACGGAATGAAAAACCTTCTTACACGTTGGGAGAAATATGTTAGCCTTAATGGTGACTATGTTGAAAAATAAATATATGATTGCTATTTGTTTTTGTTCGCGCTCTCCAAGCATGTGTGCATTAGTTTTCAGCCTACCCTCGTATAAAGAAAAATCAATAATCTGAAGAAGCTATTTTAACAAATCAATGGAGAGAATTCTGTAAATCCTAAACCGGACATTAAAATTTCCGGGGATAAAGAGAAATGTCTGCAGTAGGTTATGCCTATTAAAACGTCTAATAATTATCACTAAAATAGGGTCAACTTCAATAAAAAGCAAATAATTTAGACTTTAGAGAACAATTGAAACTTATCTAGGGTTATGTAATTAAGACAGTCAATGTAATATTTGTGATTTCGAAATAATACTCTAAAATATACTTTTATCTACTTTGATTTAATAATAGGTCTATTATGATA
>JABXWE010059504.1:0-11393 GCA_014611495.1 Limonius californicus
GTATTAGATATAGTTGATTAAATGGTAAAACCACATATTATCAAATAAGCTTAATTGTCTCTGTTGAAGTTGTAATAATTAAATAAATTTTAATTCATAAAAATAAAATTGTGTTGCATATTTCTTTTGGTCCTATTCATATGCGACTGGGCTCGTATGTTAGTTAATTCCAACATAATATGATTTTTGGAAGTTTCAAATTCTGCGGGATCTAGATCCGGCTGAGCAGCCTTATCACCATAATCCATATCTTCTTGCTGGACATTTCGTGTTTTCGTTTTATTGCTTTTCTTGGTGTACATCTTCTTCTTTAATCGTCTTGCACAGAATCTATTTAGAAAATACTTATTTTTAGAAGTTGAAAGTGTGTGGAAGGAAATGCCGGAATTATAAGTCAAGCCTGCTCCAACACACCGAGCGTTATATACACCTCGTTGCACCAAATTTGTCCTTTTTCCTCCTGTGAATTTTGCTATAACTGACATGTAGCGCTCAGCGTAGTTAGTTGTTACATTATGACTTAGCCTGTCTGCCTTTCTGACAACATTGCCGCATATTTTAATAATTTCACTAAATATTTTTGCTGATTCCAATAATGTAACATAATTTTGTTCCCAAGCGTTCTGTTTGCTGCACACTTCTTTTCGACAGTTTTGGTGATTTCCGAAAATATGATTTACAGAATTCTTGAAGTCCAACTTCAAATTAGGCACATCTGGTGTACGTGCAATTATTGTTCGTACCAGTGAACTGAAGTTTGAAATTTTTGACTTAATTACGTTTCTGGCTGTACAATCGTTATGTGTATTTTTCACTAATTTGTATAGGTTGGAAGTGAATGCCCTCGTAACATGATTTGCGCACTCCAACTTCAGCACATAGGGTCCATATCACACGTTTTCTAAAATTCTAGTGTATACGCTCGAATCTCCATCCCCTACCACATATTTATACCTTATCCCGTAGTCTTCTATGCTTTTATTGAATCCCTCAACAATAATTGTCTGTTCCGTAGCAGTTGAGGAGCCCGTGCAGTTTCTGTAGCATTTATGTTCGTTTTTACTTGTAGCGCACACATAACAAAACTTATTTTTAATACCTAAGTATAACAAATTTTTTGTTTTTTGTCCTATTATACACGTCACCCCAGAGGGAAGAATCATGGAGTGCCAGTCGACGAATTTGATTTATAAAATAACTGACATCAACTACGCGATTACCAGTCAACGATGGCGAGGGTGTTTGTGTAGCCTCAGGTTCTATGCATAAGTCAGGGAGATGTTCTTCAGGCATACTGTAAAACCGTAAAATATTTATATAGTGTTGCGCAAATATCATTTTAAGAAACATCAAAGTCCATTTATTTCTTGAGATATGAAACAATCACTGAAGTATAATTATTATTTTGATGTTTATCATAAATAGCCTATATAGTGAGCGACTAAAGTATGGAAAAAAATCATTGAAATGATTTTGGGATAAAATCTTCGGACACACGTCAATGTTTCTTTATAAAAATACACATTTAAGTATCAAACTGAATTTTCGACCGTCATTTGTTTTAGAGTAATGATGTCACCTACTCGTTTTTAAATGGCATCCCCCCCCAATTATTTCTTGTTTTTGATAGCCTTTAATTGTCAAAATGGGAGTGTAAAAATTTTCAAACAAAAGACAATGGGAAATTAGCAAACCTAAGTTGTATTATTAACATGATTTAAATCGAAAGCTATATTGCTAAACAAGTAAAATTGTCTAATTTAGTTTTTCTAAGTCCTATATGTTCTAACATTCTCGTTAGATGTTTGAGGCGCATACTCAACATTTACAGAAATTAAAAGTGTGGGCAGGAACAGTCGACAATAAAATAGTAGGTCCTTTATTCTTTGAAGGAACCCTCACGGGGGAAACCATTTGAGTTTTTGGAAAAGCGGTAGATAGCAGTTCAAACATACAGGGTGCCTGGAAAGTTCTTACCATATGGGAAACTTATTTATTTTTAATTTTAAGTTTATGCTGTCATTTTGACAAAGATCTATCAAAATCAAGGGTTGCCATTTAAAAAAATGTCAGTGACGTCATTACTAGAAAACATATGATGATTGGAAATTGAATTTGATATAAAAATTGTGTATTTTTATCAAATACAACCGATTTGGCGGATGTTTTTGACGAAAAATCATTTGTTTAATTAATAATTTAATTCTTTTAACAGCAGGTACCTAACTACTTGTATAATATCATTTGATTCATGCATACTGCTTGGTTTATATTTAGACAACTTACTTAGAGAAATATTCAACATGCACTTCTTCCGGCACAGAAGTTTCCGAATTTTCAATCATTTGTAAAATCTGCTTACGCTTGTGGACAGCACTTTTTGCTTTTCCTGCTTTACTACGCTTTTTCACAACACACGTACTACGCGACATGACATATTTTGATTTTAAAAATCCACTTCAACTTCAAACTAAATTAACAAGAACAAGTAAATAAACAACAGGAGTAACTAGCGTTGAAGAGTGAACTAATAAATTTGCAAGTTAGAAAGTCTTGCAAACGTAATTAAAGTTTGTCACGATGAATCACTTCTTAAAATTACCTAAATGTTCCTTTCCTTTTCGATGGCAATAACATCGTCAGTATTACCATAGACTAATAGCCATTGTCATCTTTTACAACTAATGACTTAATCCGCTTTCCGTCCTACATACGTAGTGGTTTTTTGTTGATAAAGGAAGGGTACCGTACTCTCAAAATATCAGGCAAAAAATGTTACACTGGTGGCCTAACTACATGTTTATTAAATATATGCAAATGCAGCGCCAACTGCACGGACATTCATAGAAGTTCTAGGTTACCCCTAGCCCTTAAAGGCCCACAAAACAATCGTATAATATATAATTTAGTAGTCGTGGGTAATCAAGTAGGGGAGTTTTAAAATTAAATTTACTGATTGCAAGTTTAATTGCAAATTTTAAATGGCGATCCTAGTAAAACTACATACAAACCTAAAATGATACTACCTTATTATTAACACATACACCAAAAAGCATTTCTGATGTCATTAAAAATATTAAATTGAAAGTTACTTTGTAGAATTAATCGAAAAATGTCTAATTGAATTTATTATTTTTTCTAGAAGACGTTTATTAGAAGTAAAACTTGGCAAGAAAGCAGTGAAAGGTAAAGATTCTAAAGATGTGCTGAAAAAGAGAGGCGACACTGCAGACAGGAAATCTATGGAAACTACTAACAGTAAAAATAAGAAATATTTATATTTACACAATTTGTAGGCAGTTTTTGAAAGGCGTGCAGAAATTTACACCCATAGTAATCTAGGGAAAATAATACGCATTGGCAGTAATAATTTTTTTTAAATCCATATGTTTATATTTTGCTTGGTAGTTTCTAATAAAAGAATAATAAATAGGCTCTGTGGAGATATTATATATGCAGGCACCCAATCAACCTATTTTCTTAACAGCTTTACATATACAACATTAATTACATTTTATCCTAATATCTATTAAACTAGCAAATTATTTGATTTTAGGAACATACCTTATTTCTATACTACCTATCTACTAACTTATAACGTTATTTACCATATTGAATAATACGCCTCCCCTATTAATTATCATGACTTTTTGTTTTAAATGTGTTTAGGTTCATTCAATTTGAACCATTAAGAAATATTTTCCAAAAATGTAACAATTTCAATGAGAATGAATGTGATAAATATGTTACAGATGTTTCTCAACAACGTTGACAGCATTTACAATCTTTAAAAAATAAATAATGCTATTTATTCTAATTCACCATTAATTAAAATTCTGGCTAACCTTTTACAAATACCTTATGTACATGATATTGTGTAATAGTTAGCAGTGTTAAAAGCAAGCAGTCTAAGTCAGCTAAACCAGAAAAGGAATCGTCAAAGAAATCAAAACTGGAAAAGGAATCATCAAAATCTTCAAAAAGCAAGAAAGACAAAAAAGGAAAAGGTAATTTAATTAGGTTAAATATTGAATTTGCAATAAAAAAAAAATAAATTGCAATTCAGATTATTTTGTTAACCGTGTAAAAGATATTAAGACATATTGTACCTATAAAAGCACCTCTCTCTCTCTTTAAACAGCTTCTGTAATACATAATCCAGTAGAATATGAAGTTTTATAGATATTATCTTCTTAAATTATCAAAATTTCGGTAGATGTTACCGTGGCTCTGTCACACCTATTGGTGCAAAGGTTTTAAATGAACGAGGGTTTCAGAACCTAATACATTTTCAAACTGTCTGTATGATATCTATAGTAATAATTATCCTTTTATAATGCTACCTGCAACCCTTTAGTGAAACATCAGCATTAATCAATCCTATGACAAAGCTGTCTAAGCCCGAAGAGATGATTTTATTAGATACAAGCGGCGCAAGCCTGAAACTATTGTTTTTAATTATTAACTTTAGATATGTGATGCCCAAATATCAAATGAAAACCGGCTTTTAAACGATGAAATAATGGTAATGTAAAACATAAAATTTCAAAAATTCTCTATACTTATTTCTTATTCCTACCTACAGAAATATATTTTTCTAACGAAACAGCATTTATAGTGTCTTTCCTTATGCGTTTGATTTAAATTTATAGCAAAACTCAGCCCAGAAGAAGCAGAGAAAAGGCAAGACTTTAATGCATTCGAAAATGACCTACAAGTTACGTTACACATTTTAGAACATTGGGATCGTAAAACATGTACAATCCTAAAGGTAAACTTTTTTATATTCTTTATATTTACTCAACATATAGTTGTTTTTCAGCCCTTCCCCGTGCAGAAAGGCGGTAGTAAAGGTAAAAGTAGTGTTGGTAAGAAACAGTCCTCAAAAGGATCAACCAAAGTCCCATCTGGTAAGAAAGCAATAATACCTTCAAAAACAAGTCTTTTGCGTTTACCTGTAGAACATATTCCACTCACTCCCGAATTGGAATTAAAATACAAACAAAATGGTAGGTTACCAATTGTAAATGCACAGTAAACTAAAAAATTAACGGCTTAGGAATTCCATGTTGGTTATTACTCAATGCCCACAAAGACAAACCCGTGGAAACTGTGATTGCAAATTATTTAAGACATACCTCAGAACTTGCAGATGCAACAAAAAGTCTGGAAGAAAGTTTAAAAGAAAAAGCTGAAGAGGTTATTGAACTGTATACCGTTGTACACAGTACTAAGCAATCTCGGGAAAGAAATGTGTCTGATGTGTTTATTTTAAGAGATGCCACAATACCATGTGATCCTGCTATCGAATTTGCTAGGCAACTTAAAGTAGGAATTGGCAATGCTTAATCTCATTATTTTTTAGTTTCTTCATTGTAACTATATTTTAAGGAAGGCTCCTACATTTCCGTAGACAGCGAAACCACACGCCGTAGTATTGACTCAAAAATTAGCATAGGATCTAAACCAAAAAAACGGAGACGTAGTATAGAGAGGCACAAAAGTAGCAAACACAGTGTTTATAGTACTAACAGCCCAAAACGTCTTTCAGTAGATAGGGCTACACAACTGGGTGATACTGGTATGTAAGATAATAATAATAATAGTAATGCCGTCGAACTTTGGAATATAGTGAATTTTCCATTTAAGGAATTTTTTTAAGGATCCTGCAAATGAACGCACTTTTGACGTTATTTTGGCCCCTTATATCGAGCTTTAAATTTCTATTTTACCAATATTTTTTTTCAAAACTAAAAAACTGGCTATTTTCCCCCCATTAAACTTAACAAAAGTTGTATTGCATATTGCAATGTTAGATATATTGCGGCTTTCTCGGAATTTGAAACTTACTTACCACCGTCATCAGGGATTTTCCGACGCTTTGTGCACTCCCTAGCCATTAATGAATACATGTAGATAAGCTTGATGATGCAATGTCATTAATTTAGTTTGCAGTAGCATTTGCATTACTGCATAGTGCACTCATATCACTAAAATCATAAAAGTGTATGTAAAAATTATATTAGATGAAATCGTCCAAGTGCGAAAAAAGGACACAGCAGCCCTTTCCTACAATTTAAAAAATTGTGACTCCATCATTAAGCATAGCGAAGATCTAGATTCACACAGAAAAGTTTGAAATCCTGTGTTTACGAGAAAATCGACGACACAGTTTTAAAGTGGGATAAATTAGCCTATTTCCAGTTCTTGAATAGAATTAAAGGCTCCGGAGTATGCAACAAAGTTAAATTAATCTAGTAATTTGCAAGCCAATACTAGATGATTGGACAAATTAAAAAAAAAGACATGACTGTGCTCTACCAACCATTTTGAAGCAATATGGCAGCAAAGACATCTACGCCTACAAAATGGGGTTGTTTTTTTAAATGTCTACCTAATAAAACTCTTGCTTTTAAAAATGATCATTTGGTGGATAAAATAATAAAGAGTGGTTAACGTAACCGCCGCTTCTAATATGATCGGCACAGAAAAACTAAAATTATGGTCCCCACGGTTTTAATCTCGCATTCGAGTACATAGTAAGACTGATAGATGTCGGAAGAGAAAATTTATTAAACAACAATACCATCCAACTAGCTGGATATGATGCAGATGATACTGTTATCCTGTGTCGAACAGAAGCAGGAACAGAAGAAACGACTCATAGCTAAAAAGAGATATCCAGTTCATTGGCATGGAAGTTAACGTGGAAAAAACCTTAACGCAAACCAAATCAAACAGATCTGTTGAAAAAATCATTACTGATGATCTGGTGCAAACCATGAACCGGTTTACCTGTCTAAGAACACAGCTTAGCACAGATAGAACCAAAGACTGTGAACTCCGCAGAAGAATAATGCTAGCCAACAAAGTATATTTTGCACTCTTCCATACACTATGATCACGAAATATCTGTCATAACACCAAACTAAAGATTTGCAAAACCATTATCCGACTCATACTTTTATACGGAAGTGAAACATAGGTGATGCCAGAGAAAACGACGAACAAGCAAAATATCTTTGAAAGAAAAGTTCTAAGAGGTGTCGAGACCCGTATATGAAAATGGTATCTGGAAATCGAGGTACAATCACGAAATATATCGGTTTTTCAAAGAACCACCAGTTGCAGAATTTATAGGGCTACAAAAGTTGCAATGGGCAGGGTATGTGATCAGAATGGAGGATACTAGACTGCTAAAGAAAATTAACAATCGCATAGACTAAAGAAAACTAATAGGAAAGCAAGCGATGGAAAGACGCCGTATCCGAACATGCACGCGATATACTAGGATTTCGGTTTTGAAGGTGAGCAACAGCTGATAGGCAGAAATGGAGGCAAAAATTAAAGAAGGTCAAGACTCAGTTTGGGCTATAGTGCCATATAAAGATGAAAAATCCACTTGTTTTATAGGCATAAAGTCATTAGAAGTCGATTACGACTTTAATAAAAAATCTTGGATGACAGTTGTAATTTTTGAAATACAGTTATTAATTTTTTTTAAGATATGGCCAAGCAGAAACCAAAAATCGTAATGTTTATTGGTAGCGAATACGCGGACAGTATATTTTCACATTTCCCTTAAGCGGACGCATAATTCTGATGAACGTACGAATGGACGTAAAGCATTTACGTATTCGGTGGTTCCCGTTTTATATGCCCACTTCACTTTAGTTGGGTTATTTCCTGTTAATTGGAAAAATGGGCATCCAATAGAGGAAAATTTGTTTTATTTTTAGATATGCTAGACCCCATCGTGACGAATTTAACCTTAAAAATGTAAAAATAATTCATCTGCCGTCTAATAGAACTTCAGTAGGTTAGCCCTTGAATCAAGGAATCACAGAGAACTTCAAATTTTATTATCGAAATGTAGTCTTGAAACATATTTTTAATAAAATGGGAAGCGTTAAAACTGCATAATAGTTTTCTAAAACAATTGATATGTTGGAGGCATTATACTTCATAAAAGCATCATGGAGTAAAGTCACTGCAACAGCCGTAAGGCATTGTTTCAGTGAAGCTACATTCAAGAGAAGTGACGAAATACATGGGATCAGCGAAGATTCGGATTTGATAAAATCTTATGATGATGCTTTGAAATAATTGGCAAGAGATGACTTCACGGTATATCAACGCGTGGAAGAATCCGGAGAGAAATTTCCAACACTGTTTCATGCAGCAAAAAAGGACAAAATTACGACAATCAAGCACTTTCAATTTTGTTCAATTCACTACTGACTTGTTTTTATTTGATTATATACGTACCTATTTAAATCATTCCGTTATGGGCACTTTTGATTAAATTATTGCATACAAGACCCATACGTATCTACTCCAAATATACCACAATCAGTGTTGGGTAGTATCTAGATCTAGATCCAGTGGATCTAGATCCCGGATCTAGATCCACTAAGACTTAGTGGATCTAGTATCTGGATCTAGATTCTGTTTACACGAGGATCTTGTATATATATCTAGATCATAATATTCTAGATCTTTAATCTTTAGATCCAAAGATCCGCTACGATTAGTTCTTGATTTTTCTTTTGTGCACTTTAAAAACACATTGAGCAATAATTCCTATTTAAGGTATGTTTATGTATTTTAGGAAATGTCTTCTATTCTTCTTTTGCAAAATAAATTATGTGCGTGTTTCCAGGCACATTGCAGTTGGGTTTTACTGGTTTTACCTACCCATTATGCACTAAGCATACCTGTATTTGAACAATTGTGCAGACGCAAACAGACGCCTGGAATTTCGTGTCCCTCAAATGTACCTGTTGCGAGGTAGCAAAAATACTTTAGTTATTTTATTACTTATTAGGCCGACTAGGTACAACAAGAACAGAAATTTTTCGGTATTTGGGTCACTGCTGTCTTAAAAGAACACCCCTGACCCGCTCGAAATGCGAAAGGATCTATAAAGGATATAGATACTTTGATAAGGATCTTGGATCTTGATCTAGATCCATTTTTAGGTTTGGATCTTTGATCTGGATCTAGATCATATTTTTTAAATGTATCTGTATCTGTATCTAGATCCCTAATTAAAGGATCTTACCCAACACTGACCACAATAAACAATCTGAAATTAAAATTGTTTTATTTAATGCTTATTCCCCTAACCGGATACCTCCCACAACCGGATATCTCCCACAACCGGATACCTCCCACAACCGGACAAAAAAGGAAGGACCATAAGTGTCCGCTTATGGAAGCTTTCACTGTATATGTGTATGCATATGTAATTTTAAAAATGTTAAATGTATATTCTTTCCACTAAATATGACGTCAAAGTTATACCCAATGGATCAAGATGTAATAAAAAATATTAAAATTCATTACCAGAAGAGATTTCTACCTAAGACAATTAAAACAGTTGAACATAATCAACTTCTTCAGCGGCTGCAAATTGCTTTTCAAAAGTGGATATTACTGAAAATTATACGCCCGAACGGGAAGCAGAAGATAAACCGATTTCGCAGAATTAAACAAAAGTTGGGAAAATTTGAAAACGAATGTCAATACTTCCGATAATATTTAACTGCAAGATTATCTGCAAATTGAAAATGTTACAATCTCCCTGATCCAGTATCTTAACGACCAGGATATTATTAACAGCGTTACAAAAAAAATTGAATAAAACACTGAAGAAAAAGAACTCCAAGAAAACGATGGCAAAGAAGACAATAGTGTGGTTCCATTTGAATTTTCCACAATTCTGAGAGTAGTTCAGTATCTAGAAAATGTATCTGAAGCAGTGTTTTCTATTTTAAACAAGTGGAAAACATTTTTAAAGAATAACTTTATTTATTTTTTTTAAATAATTATGTATAATGTATGTATACCTACTTATAAATAAATATTTCTACATTGCTGTACGTTCATTTATGTGGCATTTAAACAGTTTTGACAATTTACAAAAAATATAAGTTCCATATACCGAATTTGCTATATAACAAATTTTTATAATTGTCCCTTGACACTTCGATATATGGAAGTTCAACTGTCATTTTATTGGAACACTACCTTACATTATGTTCAATATTCTCCCATATCTAACATCAGTTTTTATATACAGACACAGGACATACATTTACTCCAAGATCAGTCTTAAATCCTGGCGAAACATTAAGATATGGTATAAATTTTAAACCCGAAGCATGCGGTACTTATGAGCACGAATTTTCCATTGAAATAGTGGGTTGGCCTACAAAATATCATCTGATCTGTAATGGAAAATGCGATATTCCAAAAATAGATATGACACCTGAGAGTGTATTTGCAAAAACAGTGTATAAACGTTATCGTAGATATATGTACGAAAACAACTTGTTTATACGAAAATTGAATGTCTTTGATTTTGGACCTGTTTTACTTCAACCTGGCGAAGATATCAAGTAATTACGCGTTATTTATTTATATTTACAACTGATACAAAAGTGTAATTTTTTAGATTATTAACAATTGAAACAGATTTCAACTTAACAAACACATCTTTATTGCCATGTGAGACAACGTTTACCTTGCGTGATGATTCAGAGATATATGCTCATGAACCTGAAATGCTAACAATCCAGCCTAATTGTACCGAAGTCCTTAGAATGCTTTCTAAACCAATTTTAAACGAAAATACTGACAACCAGTTAATTATTTCAATAAAGAACAACCCTAAAATTGAGTCAATAAATCTCACTAGTGATATATGCAGATTTGAATTTAGTCTCAGTCCTAAATTGATTCAGTTTGATCACACCTTAATAAACCGAACAGAACAGAGGTGTATCCTCTTTGCGAATGACTCGCTGGTGGCTGTTAATTGGCAACTCACTGACCGAAATGAAGCCCTGAAACATTTTAATATATCACCATTAAATGGACGTGTAATGCCGAAAAGTATTCAAGAGATTATTGTTGAATATTTTTCAGATAAACCTGAAGATGTTCCACAGCAGAAAATAGAAATTCAGGTTAGTAGATTTGTAAAGATACATGATGTTTAAATTATAATTATTTCTCATGGTGAACTCCCTTATGAAAATGTGAGAAACATTGAGTTTTTCTTCAAAAATGTTGTGAACCTAGATTTCAAGAAGTCATTTCTGTTCAAAACTTAATTACTTTTTAGGGTATTTCAAAAAGAATATGGTATACATATATATCAATGACAAAGCAGATGTACTTACCTGTTTCTTGCAGCACCACAATTAATTGCAAACTATAAAAACTCAAACCAAATGCAAGAAAAATAAAGTCAGTAAACATACACGATCAGCTTCTACAGTACGAAATAATTGTAGGGTGTTATAAACAATTTTTTTTACTACTAACATGAGAAAACCTTATTGTTTACCTCATTTGTGTAATGAGAAGTAGTTCATTATTAACCT
>JABXWE010059505.1:0-10735 GCA_014611495.1 Limonius californicus
TAATTGTCCAACACCAAGGCGCACCTTTTCGCTATCGCATAAATATATTTATCCGACGAAGAGGTCGGTTTACTTCTGCTTTACAGCAAACAAAAACGGTACGGTAAAAATTCAGGATAGCGAGGCGCCGTGAAGGAAAAGGGACCGATATGTAACGATCCAACCGCCGGGTACGAGCGTCTGTCTGTTACTCACAAACTAAAAACACATTTCGTAATTACGGCTGCCGATGGATGGAAAACTCGGACAACCGGAGGCCACGAAGTTCTAAACGGCACTGACTTCCACTCACACAAAATACAATGCAATCCTGCACTCCCCTCCACAGATTGCATGACATATGGGCACATTACGTTAGGAATACTAGAAGCTGCGGGAATATTCTAGAAGAATACGCGTGCAGGTGCACTGTTGCCAAGCAGCAAAACAAGCGAATTCCGAGAAATGCCTTTTTAGCGGCGCCGCCAGCGCGGCAAAAAGCATCGTACAAAGGGGACCTTGAACACAACTGAGACTCCCTTGTTCATAAATCACTCCAAGACGAAAAATACGAGCATGCCTAACAATGCTTAACTCTTCAAAGACGCAATGTAACCAATTCTTACGAAGCGACAAAAGAAATAATAAATTTATTCATATACAGTAGGGAATTCGAAAATAACATAACAAGACCTTCCTAAAGACAGACTGTACAGGTTTATTTATTAAGCATTTTGAAATAATGTGTATCACAGTTTGTCAAAGAATTTAAATGTCTGTTTTTACCAGCTGGGTATAATTGTGTATTTTCACTAGACAATAAACGTATAAACTGAACTACAAGTTACTATGTTAATACAGTGTGATTGTAAATGATTGAGGACAGTTTGAATTTACCCCCACAAATTTTAATGTACCTAATTCTAAGTTTATTGCGTATTAATTGTTTTAATTAAAAAGATAAAACTATTGATAAAAATCATTATTAACAATTAATATATATCCCTGTTTCAGACGCCACTGATGAGAAATAAACAGCTGACAGGATTACTGTATTTCCTACCAACATGACGATAATTTCTTATGGCGGTAAATTCAAACTAGCCTCAATCATTTACATTCACACTGTACTATTAGTAGGAGTTATAAACTGAACTTATACTTTTTGTGCTTCACGTCCAACCTTTATGGAAAAACGTGTAAATAGCCCAGTAAAACCCCTGTCAACGGACACCTAATTATGGATATGGATATGAACACGAAAATTAAATAATGTGTGCCATGTTTTAATGTATTGTTGATTCTAATAACAAGCACTGTATTAAACACCGACTATACAGCTGTGTTTCATGAAAACTGCAAAATATAAAACTAGACGCTTTATTTTGACTGTTAGCACTATGTATTACTGAGTGATTCTTTTCATTCTTTTCAAATTACTACTTTGAAAACACTTTTGTCTTCTAATGGACAAATTTTATATATTTCGGGGCTTACAATAAATCAGGTACAATACACAAAGACTGATGTATCGACAAAGAAGCCATTTTACTGTTACTGGTGTTCGAATCGGTAACTTTTGCACTGCACATAATAACTTTTTCTATTAAAACTGTTAATAACAAATAATAAAGGGATTTTCAGAAGATATGGTTGAGGAGAAAGAAGATACCTCCACTGATAAAAATTTTGAAATTGAAAATTTACGAACTTACACGTATCTAATTAAAATAACTTAAGAATTATTGATCGTGCCAGAACCGAAAATCAAAATTTCGATTTGGTTTCTTATCCATAAGTCAGCAATAAACACCGATAGGTTAAAGTTCTTTTAGATTATAGCTCGGTGTTAAAGTTAGACAACGTTGCCCCTATTCAACTTAACTTCATATGGCGTAAGTTATATTTGATACATCCTGTATATTACGAATTCGACTTATATAGGTGTTAGATTTCAGAAAACAACACTTAAAAAGCTACTTACTTTGTGTTTCATTCTCTGCTTAGTTGTCAAAGGTGCCATTAACATCATTTTCAACACTAATACGCACACATACGTTAAATATGCACAGAAAACTGGATTTTGGAAATTTAAAACCTCAACAATGGCTTTCATTTTTATGTATTAAGTCGTTTCGAATTTTTAGCTGACTCTTATTTACAGTAAGACTACAAACGTAATGATTCTCTTTGACTCCGTGAGATAAAATAAATACATGAAATAACGTTATAGTGTTTTATCTACGTCCTTGACCTGCAGTAGAATTAGTTTGATATAGCGTTATTAATTGAAACCAATTTACAAAATGTTTTTACGTTCAGCGTTTATCTGTAGAAATGAACAACTATGATTGGGTTGCTATATCCTGACAAGAGTGAAAAACGATCGCATAAAAATCTAAATGACAATATTTG
The DNA here is from genome assembly GCA_014611495.1 of Limonius californicus. NCBI lineage: Eukaryota > Metazoa > Arthropoda > Insecta > Coleoptera > Elateridae > Limonius > Limonius californicus. The sequence continues at coordinate 2,395 of JABXWE010059505.1, forward strand.
ATTTAGATCTCCATTACCGTATTAAGTGATAAGACGTAAAAACGTTACGTATAAAATACCAAGGCTATGTTTAGGCAGTGGCGGCTCGTGGATTGTACAGTGGCAGCGCTATCTATCACTGCTGTTATACATTGTTTGGGCGTTCAAGATGTGAGGGTTTACAGGGGCAAAGCTCTTGACGTTCAATATCATTCTGTTTTCCAAACATTGGATAAGCATATAAAAATTCATATTTTAAAAGACGAAAGCCATACCCCATATGATCTCCCCAAGCAACAAAGCAGTGCTGAAATTTTACTCTATGAAAATTGATAATTTATGACTAAATAATAATAAAAATAATAAAATATGTTAAAGTTATGCAAAATTTTACAATTTTTATAATACATTATTATTTAAATATAGAAGCCATTATTCAATTGCGGACAAAAAAAGATTATAATAATTAGTTGTCAATGTCACAATAAATTTATTTAAAAGTGTGAAAATGCCCAAACATTTAAGTGCTATAAAAAAAAGTAAGAACAACATCAAAACTAGAAGACGGTTGTTCATTAAAACGCGTTGCTACTGATTTAGAAGTTTGTTATAACTCCATCTGCAAAATTAAAAAAGAAGATGGTATCAGCAACACAATTTTGCATGTCGTTTTAGATCTGGATGTCCAAAAGTATCTAGTGAAGTAAAAGATGCTGCGTTGGTGAATTATATTACGCAAGCACCCTTTTCCACGGCAGTGGTAGCGCGAGAGGAAACAGATTTTCCAGGTTCGGTTAGAACAGAACGTAGACGTGTACGACAAGCTGGTTTAATTAACAGCGCAGCTGCAAGAAAACAATTTTTAACTGAAGAGCATAAAAAAGTAGAGTAGGATTTGCATTCCAATACCTAAATATAGATGATGACTTCTGGAGTAAGGCTGTTTCTTCGGAGGAAAAGGTTTTCCAATCTTGCAATAATGGTAAAATACGGATATATAGACCCAGAAATCAACGGTTTTAGGAAAGATATGACCACAGTTTAAAAAATAGTGGTCGGTTTTCGGTTAACGTATGGACTTTCATAAGCACAGCAGGTCGAGGAGCTCGCTTCAATATAGAAAATCGTCTAACAGGAGAGACTTATCGAAATATTTTGAATGCCATTATGTTACCAAGCGTTATTCAAAGATTTCCAGAAAGCAATTTCATTTTTCAACAGGATAATTGCCCTGTTCACACATCCAGGATTGTTAAAGACTGGATTCGAGAGGGCGGGGTAAATTTATTGGAATAGCCTTCAAAAGTTCCGATTTCAATCCAGCTGAAAACATATGGGCTTTTCTTTAAAAAAATTCATCATCCGCAGATTAGACCTAGAAATAGAAAAACATTATGGGAGGCGATACAGGAAGCGTGGCATCATCTTGATGAAAATTACGCAATTAGGCATTTGGTTCTATCAAAGAACAAAGTTTACAAATGGTGTTACAAAAAGGTGGTGCAAAATATTTATGATTTAATTAAATTTATATTTTATGTTCGAGTGTATAGTTCTGTTCAACATATTTTATATTTGACTTTAAACGTTTCCACTATTTTTAACAATTTTGACATTTTAAATGAGACACCTCTGAATTTATGACACTTTGAAACTCAGTTTGCCAAGAAAGACATAATTACAATCATTGAATATTTTTAAAATATTCAATGTTACAATGTTTAAAATCAATAAAAGACAAGCGCTAGAATAGTGCTGGTGTTTCCATTATTTTGTCCGCGATTGTACATATGTCCTTTGTTTTTCAGCTCATAGCCAATCGCTATTTAATAGACACTAGGTACCGTTAAATCTTTGCGTGTGCTCTTTAGAATTTCAACCACTAGGAGCACCCTGTCTGTTTAAAATATAAATTCGAATCAGGCAGGGGAATAACTATTTGTTTTGTACGTTTCCTCGAGAGAATATGTGGCAAAAAGCTTATTTTAACGATTGCTATTTTATTCATCATGAGACTGTAGTCGATGCGCCACAACTGCCTGCGTCATTCATACTGAAGTTTTTTGTATGTTTTTCTTATGTATTTTGACGAATAGTGATGAACAGAACTTGTAATATTGAAGCAACAGTTTAACGAATTTTAAATAGATGATTTTCTCAAATATGAATACGAAAAATGGTAAAGATCATCTGGGCATCTAGACGTGCCTGGAAATTTTAGCTTTCTCGTGAATTGGTAAATGAGACCGTGAAACAAAGGGAGCTGCTTTTGAAAATACAAATTGGTTCTAGGAAAGTTCACCGACTGCAGTTCATCAAAGGAAAGTTCACCGACAACAATTCACCTCCTGGAAAATTCATCGACTGGTAAATTTGTCGCATGGAAAATGTGTTTTATTCGAAATTTACAGGTACCTACATCATTATCATTTTCAGGAAAATTAATTCAAAATCAGCACATTTCAGTTTTTAGAAATATTGGCTAATACTTTACGATACGAAAAAATAAATAAATGAGCTTAAAACAGCTTTCCACTTTTCATGGTTTTTAATAAATAAATTCTATGCGACAAATTTATCAGTCGGTGAATTGTTATCGGTGAACTTTCCGTCGGTGTTCTTTCCGGATACCAACCATTGTGACGTTTTCTGTTGTAAAGAACAATACGTTCGAGAAATGGACCGTTGCTGTTGAGTAAAAGAAGTCTAGCACAAACTTCGTATGGCGAATTTTTGGTTTTCGTTCAGTTCGTGTGGCACCCATTTATCAAGCTTGATTAAAATTCCTAGCTTGTTGTAAATGGTCAAGAACTGTTGGATGATTAACTTCTAACTTCTGTGCAAGCTCTTTAATTATTGTGCGTGGTTCTGATTCAACTAACTTCTTCAATTGGTTATTATCAATTAAAAAAAGACCTTGTTCATTTTCAAGGGTCTCGTACCCCCAGTACGAAATGTTTGGAACCGCTATTGCAACGTACGCTCTTGGGCAGTACCCACACCAAAAGCAGAGTTTAGCTTGTGGGCAGTTTCAACTGTATTATCATCCGTGTAAAACGTATACAAAAAATTGCTCATATTTGTTTCAAGCACATTTTCAGTTCATTAGCCTAAATTGAAACACAATGAACAATAAAATCAAAGTTAATGTCACTTAAATACAGCCGTAAAATGCACTTTTAAATTGTCTTAAAACAAATACAATGTAGTTACACTTATATTGAAAGCAACTGAGATTCAATTGCAGTAAACAAATCTGCAATTATTTTCCTACCAACCTAATCTATGATAAATAAATACATGTATTTACACAATTCAGGATGATGTTTTCCTTTGATAAGTTTAGAAAAATAACAGTTTTTCCTGAATGAAGAATAGACAACTGTTTTATACCATATGTATGTAGCTGTACATGTGCTAGTGGCAACCGTTTAAACACAGACGTATCACTGGTCACATAACCTATTGTTAGGTAACGGCTTTTTCGTACTGTTAATATTACGTAAATGTACGCTCAACAAATAAATATTTACTAAAATATACATCGCTTCTGTCGGCTCTGTAGCAGCTGGGAAAAATTATAATGGTTTGATGGAAATGCCGGGTAGGCAAGTGTTTCTTGGAATGTGGGGGAAAAAAGAGGTGGCAAAGCCTTAAGAAGGGTGAGCAGGCAGTAATGTTGGTAGCTAGGGGTAAGCTTGCATATCTTTAGCGTAATGACTAATTAATAAGCGTTTGCGAACCTACTAACTGATTGCGATGCGATTACCCTCTAAGCTGAAGCAGAGTGCGATATTAGTGTTACCACTTATGTGTCCGTATATAAATATGAGCTGCCATGTCAATATCAGTTAATATAAACAGTAGCGTCCCTGGCGAGGTTATGGTTTATATTCTATGCAGTGTTATATGTGTTTACCCTAATGATTGCATATTATCTACTTATTATTATATATGGTTTAGTTTATATACCAGGAAATGTCAAATGTGTTTAACCAAAGGATTACGTATTATGTACTATGTGTACAAGCACTGGGCCTTATTATTTTTGTTATACAAGATTATTGTGTCTATGTAAATAATTGTTGGAAACAGTAGCATAGTGAACATAAGTAGCTATATTAGTAGATAATGTGTGTAGCATGATTAATAATTATTTACCTAGCAATCATTCGGGAAGTAGTCAGTCGACAGAGGTTGCATCGACAATATGCCTACGTCGAATTATTATTATTATTATTATTATTATTATTATGAATGCAACATCAATGCCAAGATGTCATCGCCTAACTTGTACGTGAAGGTGTGGACACTAATGATGCTCTCCCCTTCGCATGAGGGGGTACCCTCCCCTGCAACTCATGTAAATAACACAGAGACTGGCTGGGTCCCTCTGGAGAAGATATGCATAATTGTAGTAATTACTCTACGATTACGAATGGCTGCGGCCAGAGCACCTAGCCTGCAGATTATCATACGTGCATCCGTAACACCCTCGGTGAGTACAACTGCCCAATATTTATTTACAGATCAGTAAGTCTGTGTTCTATTATCTGTTGCATGTCATCTGCCTGTCGCCGCCAGTGAGTTCTGATCGCATCCGCTGTTTGTTCACCCAGAAACTGCATAAATGAAATGACGAAACGCTGCAACTGCATTTAAATTTAAAATTCAGTAGTTTTTATTCGCCCCCCGAATGGTCGACCCTAACAAAGTGTTAAATACAGGGTGTATCAGAAATAGGTATAAATATTAAATCCGATGGTAGATTACAATATATACAAACTAGAAAAAATATTTCTTTGGGAATGGGACCCTTAAGATATGAGAAAATAATAATTGAAAATTAGATCCAAAATTGTTTGAGTACCGCATGATAATAACAAAAATTTGAGTTCAAAGACATGTTATGCAAAGGAGAGTAAGATGGAAGTGCAAAAAATTCTTATTACCTGCCACAAACCAATTCTACTAGGTAAGTCAGTAATTTCTATTCAGTCTGTTGTTGAAGCTGGTAAGCAGTGTTTCTATCAAAATGGAAAATTTTACGAACATTGAACTTAGTGATGTTGTTCTTATTTCCGGGGAAGCTCAAGGAAACGCTCTAAGGGCAAGGCAAATATACATAGAGCGTTATCCTCAGCGCCGCATTCCAAACAGCAGTACATTTACTAGAACAGTCCAACATTTATGGGATTATGGCACGTATCAATCACAAATCCGTCATCGCGATCGTCCAAGAGCAGAAAGGGTTGTTAATGTAGAACAGCATGTCTTGGAATTAGTGGAGGAAAGTCCTAGTGTTAGCACTAGAAGACTTGCGTTACAAACTGGCGTTTCCCATTCTACTGTTTGGTGGATTTTGCGGGATCAGGGACTACACCCTTACCACGTTCAACGCGTTAAAGGTTTGCAACCAGCGGATTATGTACGTTGGCACGATTTTTGTGAATGACTTTTTCAAAAGTGCAACAACCAACCAAATTTCCTGTTCAATTTATTATCTACTGATGAGGCAGGATTTACGCAAGAAGGGGTGTTTAATGTCCATAATACCCACATTTGGTCAGATGAGAATCCACACGGAATAGTGGAACACAGTTTCCAACAACGGTTTTCCCTAAATGTATCGGCAGGCATTGTAAGTGATCACCTTATTGGGCCATACATTTTACCTGCTCGTTTAAATGGAGCTCTGTATTTAAGCTTTCTCAACGAAGTCCTACCAGAATTGCTTGAAAACGTATCTTTAAAGACACGATGTAACATGTGGATTTTGCTTGATAGTGCTCCGCCTCAATATGCTAGGGATGTAAGGGAATGGTTAAATAATAACTATCCTGAAAGGTGGATTGGACGAAACGGGCCAGTTCCATAACCAGCTCGTTCGCCAGATTTAAATAGTTGTGATTTCTTTTTGTGGGGCTACATGAAACAGTTAGTTTATTCTATGCCAGTGAACACAGTTTAGGCTAGTAAAACGGTGCACAAAAAGGGGTCGAAGTGGAAAGTTTTGGTGTAATTGTTTTTATTGGTTTATTCTATGTTTATTGGGGTGCTGAACACGAATCTGAAGTTGTCCAACAAAAATTTGCTCGGCAAATATGAGAAATCATCAAAAAACCACTAAAAATCATGTTTTTTGGTGGTTTTCAGCTTATAACTTGCAAAGCAAGCTATTTATGCAAAAAATGTTTATGTAGTAAAATAAAGAGGAGAAAATTTTCTATAATTTATGTCTCTTAACATTTTTTCGTACGTCGTATGGTTTCCACGCAAAAGAGTGCTGAAATATGGGAGAAATTAGCATTTAAAAAAAAATAGCAGAAGACATCATTAGTTTATATTTTTTATTTTATGTAGGTGAACATTATTTGATAGATTAATAAAAGAGGCAAATTTCAGTACAATTCAGTATTTATGACCTAATACAAGCCCTCTTAGATACCGGGTTAAAGGATTTCAGCAGGGCAGCATTCCAGTTCTTCTAGGTCTGAAACAAAAATCATTGACTTAATTGCAAAATATTCAACAATTTATTGAATAGATATGAAAAATATCTAGTGAGTAGATAAATGATGGTAAGATAGAATTATCCATGCACAGTTACCTTCAAGTAACTCCGGATCATCCTCTGCTTCTTCCTCAATTTCCTCAAGACAGATCACATATTTTGTTAGCAAACGAAAAAGAGTGTGTAGAAGAATTAAAAACCAAGTTTTCTGAAAAGCTTCAAGCTATAGCTAACCGTGGTGCTACTTCAAAGCTATGGATTCAATACTTCGAAATGGTTACGCTTGTTAAACTATTCATTGAAGCTGAAAGAACAGGAAACTGGAATCTCCATCTACAAGTCGTCTACCAAATGCTCCCGTACTTCCATGCTAGCGGACATTTTCTGTATGCCAGATGTTGTCACCTCTACTTAAAGACATGCACAGTTTAAAAGATAAAATGAGCGCTCAGGAATACGAAATGTTCACGGGTGGCGGGTTCACAGTACAAAGGACTAGCAAATTCTGGTGTGGAACATGGACCGACATGACCATTGAGCAGTCCTTAATGAGGATAATGAAAATTGCTGGAGGGCTGACTCATGGTCGTGGGGTTAGTGAAAGTATCCTCTGTAGGTGGACTAAAGGAATGACTTCCCTCCAAAATATTTGTGAGGAAATGGAGAAGATGTGTGGAGTAGCATTCACTAGCTCAGAACAACATGTGGAGATGAGAGAATCAAGAATTAAATGGGATACAAGTGATTCGAAAAAGTTGATGGACTGGTTTACGCAACGCCATCCTTTTCCTAATGTTGCAGACATCTTATCTCTTACCACTGGTGTTGTAGGAGATAGCACCATAAACTGTCACATGGCCAAGGAGATTGGACTTCTCTCAATTGATAGGATTGTGGGCGGTGATTTTGAAACTGTCAAATTCTACAGGAAAGCCTGCCACTTGCTACGATGAAAAATGCAATCAAAATAAGTGATGAAACCATCCCCATCAATCCTACGACTATTTTTCAAAGAATCACAATTGCTAAACAATCTGATGAAGAACTTGAAGAATTCTTAAAATATGAACTGTGCCCTTATCCGTTGCCTCTTTTCGACGACTATGGTATGAGGAAAGGAACCAAGTCTACTTTATACAAGGCATTCACACCAACTGAAGAGGCGAATCTCCAAGGGTGTGTGTACCTCATAGATGGAGGATATTTGCTGCACAGAGTCGTGTGGACCAGGGGTCAATCATTCTCATCCATTTGTGAAAGCTATGTTTCATTTGTCAAGTCCAAGTACAAGGACAGTGCTGTAGTTGTCTTCGATGGTTACCCCCAAGAAGGTACGAAATATGCTGAGGGAGAGAGAAGATCACGCAAACAGATGTCAGTAGATGTCATGTTCGACAAAACAATGATCCCGACAATGCCACAAGAAAAATTTCTAGGCAATATGAAAAACAAAATCCGTCTCATCTCAATGTTAAAGGACAACTTTGCTGCAGCTGGCATTCACACAAAGCAGGCACAAGAGGATGCGGATACTGTTATTGTCACCACAGCAATGGATCTCGCACAGCAGCATAACTGTGTAGTGATTGTGGGTGAAGATGTAGATCTGCTGGTGATCATGATTGGTCGTTGTCGGGGTGTACATTCAAATATATACTTTCTGAAGCCAGGTAAAGGGACAGTTTCACAACTCATTTTTTCTCCTGACTGCCATCCAGACCAATCCATCAGTGACAACATATTGTTTTTGCATGCCATGGGGGGATGTGACACAACTTCAGCCTCGTTCAAAGTCGGAAAAATGAGGTTTCTTCAAACCCTCAAGAAAAAACCTGCCCTAACCAAGAC
>JABXWE010059506.1:0-13209 GCA_014611495.1 Limonius californicus
TTTTTCTTCATTTAGTTCAGTAAATCCTCTTGCGTTTTAATATTAGTATGCTCTTATTCCACCTTTTTGTAAAAAATTGATACAGTTGAGAAGGTTCCTATTCTTTTAGCTCTTGAATTTGAATATTGGTTTGCTTTTTCTTCATTTAGTTCAGTAAATCCTCTTCGATTTTAATATCCTTTCTAGCCCTTTAAGTCCAGCACGCGTACCTTCATCTTCAGACAAAACACTGTTGCTTGATTCACATTATTTTACTTTTATCCAGGCCATCTTGTCACAAACATTTATTTAAAAACTACACAATGTACAATCACAAGAGGTATGCAACAAACAATAACATAAAAAATGCCCACAATCACGTAAACTGTATTTAAATGTTTACTTACCTAACAATATAATAAACTAATCAATTGCCACAAAATAGTTCAAACCATAAAGTTGCATCTACAAATTCAATCGCGAAATAGTACAAGGTTCACAGAATCAGTAACAAGGCTAAATGTAAATTACTTTGCGCCACTTACCACTTTGTGTAAGATCTTCAATATGACATCTTCACATTTCCTGAGCGTATCCAACTTCAGCCTATAAACAAAATCGGTTTTAGTAGATGATCAATCTTAAAAACTGCATGAAATTGTAAAAGCTAGTATTATATATTAAGTTTTATAATTAATATAAAATATCATTTTCATTTTCATACCACGAATGAATTTTGACGATTTTGTTTAACTAGATCCAAAGTCGGGATTAGATAAAATCATATTTTGTTGATAAAATCGACAGTGCGTTGGAGAATCACTTGGTGATAGAACAATAAGAAAACAAACCCACGTGTAGTAGAAGTAGGTACCCAAAAATAAGCAACGTCAGTGATTCAGCTCGTCTTACAAAAGATTGTGCAATATAGACATCTAACCTATTATACAAAAAAAATTAAAATTTATGGAACTTTGCAGTCACGAATTAGTTGCTTTAAATTTGTCAGATGTTCCGTTGTAATAAATTATAATTTAAGTTTTTATTATGTTTACGTAAATATATACCTTTCCGGACTTTTAACTCTATAGACTCTATAGACTACTAATCTGCAAACCACATCTTTAGAAATATACCAGACGTAAACAGAGACCTTCGTAAGTAAAAGGACAATTAGCATTTACCATTAAGTACATTCCGATTTACTGAAGTAAGGTTTAACACTAAATATACTAAATTTCTAATGTCTATAATGTGAGGCATTTTAATCAGAAAAAATATTTTAAATTTTTAAACGAAAACGTCCGTCAGTTATTGAGACTTAAAACAACTTCGATACTAACAAACACTAATTTGCGTGTCTCAATAATCAAAATAATTTAACAATAAAACAAACCTTTCCACCGCAACATTAAAATAATTAATCAACCATCCAAGTAATTAATTATTCAATTAAATTGGCCTTATTGAGGTAGACGCGAGCAAGGCGCAAAACCGTAAAAATATTAATATTAACCTATAGCTTTATACCAAGGCAAAATCCCATGTTGATTGAAACAACCTATATTAAAGCTAGAAATCTGGAATGCTGACGTATCTATAATAATTTACTTCTCAATTAACAAGTCAAATTGAACAATTTCATCTAGAGCTTTGACGTAAACCATAGCTAACGCTTATTTTTGTTTGACATGTTGATCTTTAATGGTTTCGAATGACGAAACAAGTAAATATAGAATATTGATTTAACATCTTTAAAACATGGCCGCAATTGTAAGTACATACTGTCTAACTCGCTTATAACAAACTCGTAAGGAACAAAATCCTGGATATAACAGACTTTGGAGAAATGTATGTAGCAAAAACAAAAGTATTTATCCATATCTAGATTGGATTAGTCAAAAAATATTTGCCTAAATAAATTTCTGGAATTTTCCTATCCTGGATGATTCGCAAAAACTAGTACCGAAACACTTTTTAAATAATCCGTAAATTGAATGACGTTGATATGCAATTCGGACTAAATTCTATAGAAAATATAAGATTTAGATTTAATCTTGGGGATTTAAAATTTACTACACATATAAAATAATATCGATGGCTTACATAAAGAAAGCAACCATTGCGCTAACATACCATAAATAATATACATCTATTTGCTATGTTTTATAGTGATATAGATTTTTCCTGTGTGAACGTGTATTACAGCTGATAAAAACAAGTACTTTAAGTTTTAGTACTGTTTATAATTGTTTAGGTTTCCAAATTTTACGTCCCTAAACATTTGGTTGTAACAGAGTTGGATTGTATTAACCTACATTGTAGGTTAAGTTAGGTTAAATATATAAAATATATAAAACTCTATATTGTAGGTCCTGCAATAGATTTATCCAACACTATAATTTCACATCTACCCACAAATTATTATAAATGATTAAAATCGTTCAAAGAAAACCCAATCGCGGTCGCCCTTAGAACCACAATAGTATATATTTGATCAATTGCTAAAATGCCATATAGATTTTTCTTGTGTGGACATGTATTACAGCTGATAAAAACAAGTATTTTAACTTTTAGTACTGTTTATATTTGTTTAGGTTTCCAAATTTTACGTCCCCTAAACATTTGGTTGTAACAGAGTTGGATTATATTAAACTACATTGTAGGTTAGGTTAGGTTACGTTAAATATATATAAAACTCTATATTGTAGGTCCTGCAATAGAGTTTTATCCAACACTATAATTTCACGTCTACCCACGAATTATTATAAATGATTAAAATCGTTCAAAGAAAACCCAATCGCAGCCGCCCTTAGAACCACAATAGTATATATTTGATCAATTGCTAAAATGCCATATAGATTTTTCTTGTGTGGATATGTATTACAGCTGATAAAAACAAGTATTTTAACTTTTAATACTGTTTATAATTGTTTAGGTTTCCAAATTTTACGTCCCTAAACATTTGGTTATAACAGAGTTGGATTGCATTAACTACATTGCAGGTTAGGTTAGATTAAATATATATAAAACTCTATATTGTAGGTCCTACAATATAGAGTTTTATCCAACACTATAATTTCATGTCTATCCATAAATTATTATAAATGATCAAATGATTAAAATCATTCAAAGAAAACCCAATCGCGGTCGCCCTTAGAACCACAATAGTATATATTCGATCAATTGCTAAAATGCCATATAGATTTTTCTTATGTGGACGTGTATTACAGCTGATAAAAACAAGTATTTTAACTTTTAGTACTGTTTATAATTGTTTAGGTTTCCAAATTTTACGTCCCTAAACATTTGGTTATAACAGAGTTGGATTATATTAACCTACATTGTAGGTTAAGTTAGGTTAGGTTAGGTTAAATATATATAAAACTCTGTATTGTAGGTCCTGCAATAGAGTTTTATCCAACACTATAATTTCATGTCTATCCATAAATTATTATAAATGATCAAATGATTAAAATTGTTCAAAGAAAACCCAATCGCGGTCGCCATTAGAACCACAATAGTATATATTCGATCAATTGCTAAAATGTCATAAAGTCATGCACATTCATTCAAATATAAGTTGGCATCAATAATCAAAGACACACGGTTTGTTTCATAAAGACTGGCATTAACTGTTTATCGCACTGTATAATACTCTAGACCTGCTTTGCCTTTCATAACTTCCACCTCTACACAAAATAAAACAGTATATACGTTCACGAAAACATAAGACAACTGTAAATGTATCGTTCTAGCTTAATAAAATATCAATAAGCACTTATTTAAAAAAAAAAGTAAGGTTAACAACTATTTTTAGTTGGGAGAGTAAGTTTTTTTTCATCTTTTATGCTTCTTAATCCATTGAATATTTTAACTTCCTACCCTTATTTCTGATATTACCCATAAAAATCGAACTGTGAAGCAGACATATATTATAAGAGTATTAATCGCCGCCACACCCCACTATAAAGTTTAGGATAGACCGTAGATATTTTACGATTTGATATACTGCTCGCATGTAGGTGAATATAAATTAAACTCAATTATTATAAAATTGAAAGCCTTAGTTAGCTTTACTTCGTTTTGTTTGTATACGTACAAATATTTTAATGGGTAAATTTACTTAATAATCGATTAGAATATAGAAATGCTTATACTACTTCAATATATTATGTATACGGTGATTTTGTAATGCATGCAAATATTGATTTGTTCTTCCTTGACATTAGGTTAGCGAAAGAATCTTAATTAAATATTCAAGCAAATTGTAGAGTTACCGATTGCGTAATCTTTTTGCGAAATTGCGTGCTATTTTCATGAAACTGTATAGATCTTTTCGGCCACTTTTTGCTGGCATTCATTACAAAATATAACATGATGCGGAAGTGAGCTCATTGTTTAGCTAAGGAAGAAGGGTACACTACTATAAACAAATTCCGAACATCTTTGTTCGGCTTTCTTTCGGCAGAATTCTCATAAATGATCTTCTCTTACTCACTTTTTCTTTCGGTCGGTGATCATAGTATGCAGGCCCTCCAGCTTGTTGAGCTGCAATTCGCGATTTTTCCGCTTGGGGTCTTTCAGCTGGGCTATAAGTTTCTCCAGGTGGGGCACGTACTGCTGGAGATGGTCCAGCATCTGGGCGCACTCGTCCTCTTCCATTTCGGCGGTAACTAACATGTAACAAGATTGCGACCAATTTTATTCGCCTTAAATGCAACCAAAATAAATAAATTTAAACGCCGCATGACGGCTCGGCTTTGTGCACTCGTTCGAAAATAACAAAAACCTTATGCTGTCCGTTTTTGTTGCCACGACGAATTTCAATAGGCAGCCCACGCGAGACACCAAATAACGGTTGGGCGTCAATGTGCAAACCAGGCTTTATCTTGCTGAGGTCAGGCGATACGGTTTTATCACTTTAAATACACAAATATCTGAACTGCTAGTTTGTTGAATTAGATTTTTGTCAAAAATGCTTATGGAATTGCAGACGCCACATATTGCGTACGCAGACAATTGAATAACTACCTTCAAAATGGCTGCCAGCGCACAAAGGAGCCCCCTGGCGGAATCCGTTGTAACTAGATTTTTCCAAGGGAAATTAAATTATAAAAACTTTAAATATGGCTGTCAGAGTTGCAAAGGATATTTTTCCATGAGATATTAATGCAACGAGCGGAGCGAAGTTTGGCATTGAAGCTGCTACTCATGCACAATGAACTATAGTTACAACTCACTAGGTCAATGACAGGTTGAAACTTATACTTATCGAACTGGATTTGCTACTGTTAGTAGAGATATGAAACGGATAATTCTCTCTCGGCGGAACTTCTTGCAACTAAGCGAGTAAATTTCTTGCGATAACACAATCTTCCCGATATATACGCTATGCTATTCTGCGCATTTCAAGGCCCACAAAGCGCGTTATGCCAAACGAGAAAGTACGAGTTATAATGCACGTTTGTTAAGGGTTCGCCCGCCATGACACAAAGCCGCAACGGGAATCGTAACCGTCGAATTTTAACGCGAACTTCCTTACCTCGCTGTTCTTTACTACAAGCAAAGTTCATCTAACAGGTTTCATCCAAAACTGTGGTATTATCCAGCACACTCGCCATACACGAATAATTCTACTAAAACAACCAACGAGGCCTAATTCTTCCGTGTTATTTAGGAAACCGATTATACTGTCTAGGACGCTACAAAACGAAGCATGGATCTGTCTATGTGTAATATTATGGCGGGCTGTAAGTCCTCTATTAGAGGTTGAGCAGAACGAACTGCGCTCGGCGTCTGTGCGAACGATGTGAGGGGAGCGGAGGTTACCGAACAAGCTTTGCGTTCTTACTAACTATTCTGGAGTTTCCACAGCACCAGTCGAGCTCTGAATGCTGTTCGTGTCAAGTCTACGCGAATTTGCTCAAAACACACCGAACGTATCGCAAAAATGCGGCGGAATGACGGCCGTAATTCCAAATTTTAATCCGCCGTCGAACTGGCGCTGTTTCGCGAAGTTTCACCAAACTCACAGGAAAACAGTGTAATCTTCTGTCAAAGTCGCGGCTCTCGAATTGGTCCCGCACTGACGTCACAAAGTGAAATTCTGGAAAACTAGTGGATATTAAACGAACGTTGCAGACGTGGGCTCACCTTCCTTCGTTGCATTAACGGAAAACCACAACCACACGAGAAACCTGTATTGTCTCTGATTAATAAATTGTTGTTACTTGCGACGTTCTCTTGTTATTGTTTCCAAGGCTATACCTTTGTTTTTCGAGGGCACGATCGATTAGACTTATGCGACTGTTGGATCAAACGCAAGCTGTTTGCGTGAAACGCATTGCGCATAAATAAGTTTATTGACGTCATTTTGCAGAGCAAACGGAACTGCAAAAAGAAACTTAGGCAATGTCAAAAGCTCTTTATTGGTAAAATAATTTGCAATGCAGAGGAAAAATTTTAACCGAATGATTTACCTGCACTTTCTGTACTGTGCAGAACGTGGAAGAATCAGCTACTACCTATTATATAGAATGTACAATTTGCACCTTATAATACTAGAGAATCGACCTATAAAATAACATTCGGTAGGTATGTGAAATATCTGGAAGGACACAACAGACTGAAGTCTAGAATGTAAGATGGCGGTTCATGCCTTTGTTTTAGTAATGATTAAATCTATGGAATATAATAAAACGTTATATTAAACAAAATATAATTAAAAATAGATATTCGGCTGTGATTTATCGAAGCAATGTTTGATTTAGTTGCCTTTCTTTTAATACCAGCTGTAGAATTAAAACTACATTTATACTGTGTGTTATCTAGTTTTTAACGACCTTATTCTGTGATAATACAAATTAACTTGAATGTAAAATAATTATTGGGTAAAGTTGAATGTAGGTGTATTAATATTGATCGAATTTTAAAATTAATTAATTTGACATATTTTACAATACTGTCAAGTTTCATTTAAAACAGTGTAAATATTAAGGAGTTCGCTTTAATCAGGTTTCGTTTTGACAACCTTCATAGGGGCTGCTGTTGGAAGACAACGATAGAATAGATTATAATTTGATGTGAGTTTTTATAATTTTTAATTAGTATACAGGGTGATTTCAATTTAAGACGCATCGTTAAGAGCTCCCCAAAAGAAAATCTGTTAAAATGTGGTGAAGTTGGAAATTTTCACAAAAGAAATGTAACTTGACAAACTGAAAGCAGAAAAGTGAAAATTTCGCTCATGGCATTTTGGTTACTAAATATTCCGTTAGAAGGTAACTGTATCGGATTTTTTACACATGATTAGATTTTACAGAACCATCAAGTTGGTTTTCTGTTATAACTGTCATTTATTACTACCTTTGATAATGTATAACATGATGTTGTAGTTTGCTAGGCAAGTTGTTGTTTTACAATAATACTAAATACAAATAGAATATCATACCTACAAATTAGCAATCAATTAATATATTATTATATGTATATAAAGCTTGGAAATCGCGTTGTTAAATGCTAACATAAGTTCCAATTACGCAGGGGCGTCACCAGTAGAATGTTTTAGGGCGGATTTTCGTTTTAAGTTACAAAACGCAGATTCTCAAACTGCTTAAGGGAAAGCAATACATTGTATTGCGGTACCTTTCATCAATTCAAAATAAAACTTGCTTACTTGAATTAAATCGTATTGTTTCAATTCATCCTGAGATTCTGGAAATAGAACTAAGTATTAACTTGTCAGTACCGTTTTATTATTTGGACTGTTGGCCAACAGGGTTGCCAGATTTGTGAATGTTATAATCGGAAAAGTGGGGGGGTGGGGGTCTGTATGGCCCACCTCCAGGCCCGAAGGAGCGGATGAAAGAAAATTACAAAAAAATTAGTTAAAAAGTCAATGTCAAGGTATTTCCAGCGGGATAAAAATCCTGCAGGAGCGAACGCAGTTGCCCTTCCACCCTCTCCTCCCCCTTCTAAACTTACGCAACCCATTAAGGGAAATCAGTAACAGCCTAAGTAACCAAAAATACAAAATTGGTAGGCTCAATAAAGAGATGGTATCATTAATACATATTATAAACGATTTTCATGATTTGTTTTACATGTTTGTTAAACCTGGAGGTTTTTTTTACCGGAACACAAGAATTTAAGACCGCAAATCGGGACAACGTCTAGCAACCCCATAAATCTGTAGCCGCAAAAGGCAACCGAAGGGACACTTTCTGTATTCGTCTATAATTACCTGCATAAATGCTTGATTAGGTCTAATTTATTTTTTGGATCTTGAAATTTGCCGCCATTTAACCGACTCGTGTCTCTTGCAGTTTTTGATATACCAGTGGCGGGCTTCGAATTTGAATAACTATATACAAAAATATTCTGGGTTGCCAGATTTGTGAATGTTACAACCGGGACAAGAGAGGATAAAAGAAAATTACAAAAAAATTAGTTAAAAAGTCACTATCAAGGCATTTTCAACAGGATAAAAATCCTGCAGGAGCGAACGCAGTTGCCCTCCCCCTCTCCTCCCCCTTCTAAATTTATGCAACCCATTAAGGGAAATCAGTAACAGCCTAAGCAACCAAAAATACAAAATTGGTAGGCTCAATAAAGAGATGGTATCATTAGGCTCAATAAAGAGATGGTATCATTAATACATATTATAAACAATTTTCAAGATTTGTTTTACATGTTTGTTATTTTACCAGCGCACAAAAATTTAAAACCGCAAATCGGGACAACGTCTAACAACCTTATAAACCCCATAAACTGTAACCGCAAAAGGCAACTGAAGTTACACCTTCTGTATTCGTTTATAATTACCTGCATAAAAGCTTGATTAGGTCTAATTTATTTTTTTGATCTTGAAATTTGCCGCCATTTACCGACTCGTGTCTCTTGCAGTTTTTGACATACCAGTGGCGGGCCTCGAATTTGCATATCTCTATATACAAAAATATTCTGGGTTGCCAGATTTGTGAATGTTACAACCGGGACAAGAGGGGATGAAAGAAAATTACAAAAAAATTAGTTAAAAAATCAATATCAAGGCATTTTCAGCAGGATAAAAATCCTGAGGAGCGAACGCAGTTGCCCCACCCCCTTCTAAACTTATGCAACCCGTTACGAAAAAGAATAACAGCCTAAGCAACCAAAAAATACAAAATTGGTAAGCTCAATAAAAATGGTATCTCAATAATACCGGGGTGACTTGACTACAGCTTTGACCTTCTCCACTGTATATAAAAAATACTGATCAATGTAAATCAAATATAAAATATGGATCACATGGGTGCCTAACTTGACTACCTATTTCACTATAAAAAAAACTTGGGGGCTCACCATCTCTGAGAAAAAAAATTAAATGGCTAATTCGCAAGTCACACCGAATCGGGGTTACTTGCGAATGCAATGGTAATCGCTATATTAAGCATGTAAAACCTATAATGAGGTAACTTGCAAATCAAGAAAAGTTAAGATTATTAAACGAACCTATAAAAATATTATAGAAAAAAATTAGACCATTTTCTGTATAATATACTGTATTTAGAAACAAAATATGCTTACATATTAATAAACATTAGCCATAAAGTATTTTACCCTAGTCAACATAATATTTAAATTATTTAAACTTATGAATGCCTCTTCTAATAGAAGATATTTCCAGTTTTGTAAGAATTTGATCAGGAATAATATCTGCAACATCATCAATTTGAGGAAACACGTAAGCATCATTTGTCTTAGTGGTTTCTCTTAAAAATTTACATGTAACAAATGCTTCATTATTACTTAGAACCTGTCCGGCAAATTTTTTTAATTATTCTTCACTGAAATAAATTCCACTAATAAAAAATCCCCAACCTCTTATCTTACTGAAGTCGATATTTTACTTATCGTTTGTGTCTTCAGCATCATTATCAGAAATTTTGTTCTTTTCAGTGTCATAAGTTTCTGTAGTTTCTTCAGTCTCGGCAATTTCCACTTCTTCAATCTCACTATTTTCGTGAGTTTCGTGTTCATTATTCAAAACCGTTTCAGATAAATTTCGATCGAAGTGTTTAGTCGTAACGTTTTCACCAGGTTTAGCATCAATCTTTTTCCTTTTCCGTTTTCCTGTCCCCTCTTTCCCATACCTGGCTTCATTAAAAAGGGTTTCCAACAGTTCAGACACCAGAAGGAATGTTGTGTTTTATCTGCAGTAACCAGTTCCGGGACTTTCTTAAAACTTTTTCGCGATTTAATGGGTGCAATCCCGTAGTTTCAAACCCTGAACATATGTTAACAGCGCTGGTAGCAGAAATTTTATTAAGGGTTGAATTTAAAAGCCTCTGAAATATATCCTTCCTCAACGGTCCCTTGTACTTATTTTTCCAAGCCGTAAGAACCTTCCTCCACGCAGCCTTTATCGGTCGAAATCGAGATACATCCAAAGGCTGCGTTAAGTGGGTACTGTTGGGCGGGAGAAAGATAAATCTAATATCTTCTTTTTCACCCTCATTTACAACTTTTGGAGAAAGATGGCTGGCCAGGTTGTCTCCAGTAATGGCTTTTGGTCCCTCCAATTACAGTATGGCAGTACAATCGTCATAAACCACTCTTCGAAAAGATGCTGATCAAACCATCCAGAACGGCTACGATTAAATTTGCAACCTACTGTCCACGAGGCCCACAGATGCTCTGATTTGTACAATACATATGGAGGGAGCAGACATCCTGAAACAGATGCGGCAAACATTACAGAAATTTAAGATTTTGATGAATCTTCTTGAATTTTTTCAGCATATTTTACTTTACGCTGAACAACAACCTTTTGTCGACCTGGATCGTAGACAAAATATGTCTCGACGTAATTTATTAAATTGGTTGGAGGTATGTCTTGAACACTTACTTCAAGGTGATCAAAATATTCATTTATTATTTTTCTACTAACTGCTGCTCTACTTCTTTTAATGTTTTCATTAAATCTTCCTTTTCAAACGGGTAACCCCAATCAGCTGCCAACAAAATCCCATGAAGGAAGGTATCCTCCTCTGCGCTTGGTATAACTGGTTGCTCCCCGTATGGTTTTGGACATTTATTTTTAATTTTTCAATGGAGAGTGCTAGGTGTAATGTTGTACTTCTCGGAGGTCTCTTTGTAAGTGGCACTGCCACTCCGACTGACACTTCAACTGCTTCATTCGAGTAATCTGCATATTTCCTTGAGCCAAGAATCCTTTTATATTTTTAAAAATAAGGTTAGGTAAATTGAAAAAATAGTTTGGATACGTTGTAAGCAAGCTTTACTCACCTGAGGAAAAATAAAAAAATATGAATTTTACTTTTAACAAAGCTCCTACAAAGGAAAGTATTTGAGCTAACTAAATTGATGGTTTTTTTTTGTTAATTTCTACACCCTTACCAAATTGGACAGATCAATTTTAAGGAGTGGGGGTTGGTAAGGTAGTATTCTATAATGTATGTTTTATGCTCAAAATATTTTAAATTGTAACTACCATGAGTAGAAAAATTAATATTTAAACCAATACGAAAGTGTTGCAAGCCACCCTGCGTTCGCAAGCCACCCCGATTGACGGTACATATTATAAACTACAATTTTCATGATTTTTGTACATGTTTGTTAAACCGGGAGGTTTTTTTTTTATTGGTTCCGAAACCTCTTACCGGAACACAAGAATTTAAGACCGCAAATCGGGACAACGTCTAGGAACCCTATAAACCCCATAAATCTGTAGCCGCAAGAAGCAACTGAAGCTATACCTTCTGTATTCGTTTATAATTACCTGCATAAACGCTTGATTAGGTCTAATTTATTTTTTGGATCTTGAAATTTGCCGCCATATAACCGACTCGTGTCTCTTGTAGTTTTTGGCATACAGTGGCGGGCCTCGAATTTGAATAACTTTATATACAAAAATGTTCTGGGTTGCCAGATTTGTGAATGTTACAACCGGGACGGGGGAGTCTGTATGGCCCACCTTCCAGCTCAGAGGGGGGATGAAAGAAAATTACACGAAAATAGTTAAAAAGTCAATGTCACGGTATTTTCAGCCAGGATAAAAATCCTGCAGGAGCGAACGCAGTTGCCCCCTCTCTCCTCCCCCTTCTAAACTTATGCAACTTATGAGTAACAGCTTAAGCAACCAAAAATACAAAATTGGTAGGCTCAATAAAGAGCTGGTATCATTAATACATATTATAAACTACAATTTTCATGATTTTCTTACTTGTTTGTTAAACCGGGAGGTTTTTTTTCACCGGTTCTGAAGCCTCTTGCGGGAACACAAGAATTTAAGACCGTAAATCGGGTCAACGTCTAGCAACCCCATAAATCTGTAGCCGCAAAAGGCAACTGAAGGTACACTTCCTGTATTCGTTTATAATTACCTTCATAAAAGTTTGGTTAGGTCTAATTTATTTTTTGGTTATTAAAATTTGCCGCCATTTAACCGGCTCGTGTCCGTTTCAATTATTGACATACCAGTAGCGGGCCTCGAATTTGAATAACTCTATATACAAAAATATTCAATCGAAACATGTAGACGCTTTCTGCACAAATAAAAACGGGCTGCTATTCTATTCCAACGAATAGAAGAAAACCACTTTTTCTTATTTTTTATTATGCAATAGTTGTCACACTATCGGACAGGAACAAGCTTGTAAATATACATTCGTTAAATTAATTTCAAATTTGGAAAATACGACATGAGATCACATTTAAATATTACGGCGACCCTAACGACCCTTGGAAACCAAAAAATATAACTTTCTACATTGCCAAGCCATTATATTCGTTTACTTGTTCGCTACGTTCAGGGCCGTCTACCTGAATGCTGAAAAGCAAACTGCAGCCAGTGTAAGCAGAAATACGTATAGTATACGGTAAAATAAGGTGGCATTATTCTGTTTGTAAGAAAATCGAATAAATCTTGATAGTGAAGTTGAGGGTGTTATGTTTTTAAGGGATAGTAGTTTATAATAAGGTGAAAAATTCACACCGCCTTACACCTAACGGTAGAAAGGCATAGGATTAAGTAAGTAAGTAAGCAAAATTAAGTAAATTAATTCCACATATATTTTGTAAAAGTAGATTAATTTCACCGTATTTTTGGCAATTTTTATCACGAGTGCAATTGATTTTACTTTTTTCTATCTTGTTTGAAACTTTCATATGTTTAATTTAAAGAAACGCACGTGGAAAGGTCATTTAGTAACGTCCAACGTGACA
>JABXWE010059508.1:0-12191 GCA_014611495.1 Limonius californicus
CAACAATTAAACATTCAAGCTCTGTCATGATATGGGTCTGCATGTCTGCTGAAGGTACTGGTAGACTGAATGTTGTATCTGGCATAATGAATGCAACCAAATACATTGATACCTTACAGGAGATGTTTCCTAGTGAGTTACTTAAAAGAGTTATTTCCTGATAAAACCTTTATATTTCAAGATGATAATGCTCCTTGCCACAGAGCAAAGGTTGTTCAATCTTGGATGTCGACCAATAAAATAAAAATAATATTCTGACCAGCGCAATCCCCTAAATCCTATAGAAAACTTATGGCAGAGGAACTAACATTATTTTAAGAAAGAAGCCCATCCAAAAAGTGGAATTAATGGAATCCCAAACTGATGCCCGATAGTGCTGTATTACGAAGGAAGAATTACAAAAACTAGGAATTCTATCCCAAGAAGGTGTGAATTAGTTATTAAAAGCAAAGGGCGGCTTATTAAGTACTAAAATAGTTTAAAAGTAAATAGTGTATATTGCAATAAACGTTTAGATGTAGACTACATTAGTATATATGTATAACGTACATTTTTCTGTTTATGGATAAATCTTATATATCGAATTGTTTCAATTTTTTTATGGACAACAACATTTGGGCTGTTATTATTAGTAGTATTGTGTTTAAGTACCTGTATTATATTTGCAATGATGAAATGAAAAATATTTGAAAAAATGGGTTTAAACTGCAATTTATCTTATTTGTGCAACTGATGCAGAATTCTTTTACACCACTGTATGATGGGTTGCATCAACCATTTTTAATAGGGGCAACTTAGCTGACCCACCCTGTATAATAGTCTAAAATCATTTTGCAGGACAATAAAACCAAATTAATTTTTAAATTAAATAAGTCGTTTGTTCAAAACTTTCCTCGCAAGAATATCGTTTTTAATGAAGTTTTTTTTATTTTATGCTCTAGTAAATATTCACTCATTGAGTTGTATTAAAGAAATCAAGTTCGAAGCAGAAGCGCTCCAATGTATAAATAATTTAGATAAGACGCCCTCCGATGATAGAACGTTTGCAATTTCATTAAATACAATGTTAATATTAAAAAGAAACAGATACAACTACACAATATACTATTTTTAGCTTATTATCATGTAAAAATGCTGGACTAAATGTGTTTATTGATTCCTAACCATCAGCCATCGTTATTAATAGTTTCATACGTATAACTTTATTATTGTATAACCATAATAAATGACACGATTTCAGTGGTGCGATATAATATAGGGATAGACTTTTCAAATCATGTACATATAAGGTTCGTTAATAAACAACATTGTATATATTTTCCAGGCATTCCGGCAAATGATTTATACTTGGATAAATACTAGTGCACGCTGTAAGAAGTTTGCAATATATTGTGTTTTTATCTTGTTGTTTGTTTTCAGATGTATTAAACACACTATATAATGGGTGTCCCACGCATACTAAATAGTAGCGTATTGTGGTGAATACAAGAAAAACTGTTAACGTAAGTTGAATGATCCGAAACTAATAAAAAAGTAATTGCTAATTTACCTTAGAGTAGCATTTACGGTAAAACTCACAATAATCTTCGTTTAGCTGTGGCTTGCAAGAGTGGCGCTCACTTATTTTGGCTTGCCCCGTACATTGTATCAATAAAGACTTCTTTCGATGTTCGTGTTTCGTGAACCCTCTCTCCTCCCTGTGCTAACCGAACAGCCCCTTTCATCGATTTGTAGCGGGCTGACGAACACCATAGTTTGGTAAAACAATGTATTATATTATTTTAAAAGTGAACTCTGGAAATACTTCCGGTTTTACCAGAAGTGTGACAGCAACCTACGTTGTAAACTACTGTAACACCTTTCCTACTATTGAACACATCTTCAATGTAGCTTCAGTACGCAGAGATACCCTATATATGATTCTATTTCTAGATTATAGGTATATGCCATTTGTTAAATATATGTTTTACAAAACTTAGTAGTTTTAAAATATACAGGGTGTCAATTTTAAGACGTACAATGTATTGCATCTCTGGAAGTAAAATAGGTATCGAACTTTTCTAGAAAACGTTTCTACAACATGGAGGGTGAATCATCATGACTCATAAGGTAACCTTCCCCATTCAACCCTTTAGGTTCTAGGTACAAAACAATTTCTAATGGTAACATCCTCATTTAGAAGCTCTTACAAAATGCTATTTAATAGTAGCAAAACATTTGTCTTGACTCGTTTCAGAAAAATAGAATGGCCCCCAAGATCTCCAGATTGGGACCCCATTAGACTCCTTTCTATGCGGTCACTTAACATTTGTTGTCTACAAAACTCGGCTTCAGTCCATCGCGCAACTGCTACAAGGAACACTTCAGGAGTTCCCAGCTCAATAGCAACAAATTTTCAAAAACATCCTGAGAACATTTTATAGTAGATGTTATTATTGCCCAGATGTAATCGAAATCATTTTAAACATTTAAACAATTATTTTAAAATTTAAATTAGGATAATTAGTTCAGAAATTTTTGAACTTTATTTTTGAATTTGTCCGAGTAGAGTCGCGAAACAAACGTTTGCTACTAAATATAGAACAGCATTTTGTAAGAGGTTTTCAATGACGCATCACAAAGTGAGTGTTTGTTTGTTGGGACACCTAGAACCTAAGGGATTGAATGGGGAAGGTTACCTTAGAAGTTACGATGATTCCCCTTCCATCTTCTAGAGACGTTTTCTACAAAATTACAATACCTATTTTACTTCCAGAGCTACATCACATTGTACGTTTTTAAATTAACACCCTGTACGTATTATTAATGGCTTAAAATGCTTCCGCTATTCTAACGTTATTTAAAATAATTTATATTTCTATAATATGTAACGGGTGCAAAATGTGAAAATCGAATAATTGGTATCTAATTACCAATTTCGAATAAATTCACATTTGAAGATAAGGCCGACCGCAATAACATACATCTGGAACCACCGTGACGTAAAATAGCCGAGAACAAGCGTCCCTTTCTCCAGCCGAGAGGGGAGCGCGCATGACGGAAGTGGAAAAGAGCTTCCTATAAAACCGTCCGCCCAGGCATTTAAATCATCTTTAGAATTTTTCCTGGCCTTTGAAGCAATTCAAAGTCAGAAATATTCCGCCGTTTTCTTAAGAGCAATCTTAAGCGATTCCAGTTTGCAAATCCGTTCCTGAAAATTAACCAGTCAAGTAAAATTCCTTTTACTAACCCGAGTGCTTACCTAAAAGTGAACAAATAATTTTCCTGTGCTTTCACCAGTGTTTGAGACAGTTTTATTCATTTTATATTACGAGTTACAGATCCCGAAATTCGACAGCCTGGAGCTCACTACCGCTGGGAGAAGTCGAGAGAATTTATTCGCTGTTGGAAACGCGTGGGAAGTATCAAGTTTTGAACGCGTAATTGGCGAGTATTATATTATTAACCTGCTTTGATCTTTTATTGGCTCATCCCGTAGAACGTTTTCCCCGAATAGTTATTCGTACCAGGCATATACTGGTGTTGGAATCGGAGTATATCTGGTAAAAATAATTGTTATACGAATTATTATTGTGTGCCGAGCTGGTGAATAATTAGCGACGTAAGCACACGGTAATCTTTCATTTGAATTCTTATTTGAATCCCTGAACTGAAATTGGTTCGATCCGTGGAGGAATTTTCACGAATCCCAATTTTGGGTTATTATAAATACCGGCTGTAATATTTGAATTACGTTTGGAGAATTTCAAACGGTTCAAAGCTATACACAGATTCTATGCGAATCTGGGTGCACCGTATGCCGATTTTATTTGCCAAATTAAAAGTCAATTGTTTAGGAGCCGAGATTATTAAATCTTATCAATTAAACAGTCAGTCTCGTCCCGTCATAAATACACCGTATAAATACAGGTTATCGTATCAAACCCGTCAATCACGACGCATTCAAAACGTCGCCGTTGTATTTTGGGGAAATTCCAGGAAAACTTAAATAAGAAGTTCCTGTTTGAATAAGTATTTAAAGTCACCAGAATTCAAGTAAATACGTACTTTTAAAGGTAAATTGCCTGCCAGCAGTAAAGAGCACACCGGGGTCGTTGATCGAAGAGATTTTTAACGATTTATTCAATTTCATTTGTTGCTAATCAAACTTGCGTGTTTTATGCACCCCGCACCGGAAAATTAGCTAATCATTACCCGTTTATCCCGATTTACCCCACCGTAATCACTGAAGCCGCAATACCACTTATAAGCAATAATTATTTAATTTATTTGTTTGTGTTTAAAGTCCAGTCAAAACCAGACCGCATCCATCTTGGAGAACGATCGAGCAGTCGATCTACCGCAGCAAGCCGCAGTAGGTGGGCCCGACCAGAAAGACAGTGGAGCTACAGAGTACTCACAGACCTACTCAGAATTTGTTATTATTTACCTTTACATTTATTATTATACACTAGAACATTAATTTATTTTACATTTTGTACATAGGTTAGTGCTAATTAATAAATACATTTCTTTTACATTTAGTCATTTTTGAACCCTGGACATCTCACGAGCTTATCCGAGTAATATAAGCAATATTAACGTGAGGCCTAATAAGCGTAAGCGGGCACTCCGTTACAAATAGCCACCAAAAGCGTACTTATAAATTAAACGCAGTAGAAACGAGGCAGATACGGAAGCAACTAAAAAGTATCGTACTATCCTACCTACTTCCCTACTTAGAGGATTTTAAATATTGAAAATTTCTCTCCAAAAGGACAAAACGTTGCTTTGCAGGTGCTTTAAATAGAAAGCTTGAAATTTTAATACTATATCGATGTTTGAACCTTTACATCTTCAATTTTAATGAAATTCGTGG
This sequence comes from Limonius californicus, assembly GCA_014611495.1. Classification (NCBI taxonomy): domain Eukaryota; kingdom Metazoa; phylum Arthropoda; class Insecta; order Coleoptera; family Elateridae; genus Limonius; species Limonius californicus. The sequence continues at coordinate 4,859 of JABXWE010059508.1, forward strand.
ATAAATAGTATAGCGTAGAGCTATGTAAAAATAAAAATTAGGGGACTTGAAATATTAATAGCCTTCCAGGTATAGCCTATCAAATTATGAGCATTATCTAACCTGCAATACTTAGGTTAAATAACAGTATGCGTTATCTTCATCTTCGAGTGCTCTGTCTTTTACGAGACGTAGCGACCTTCTTCCTTAAGTCTGTGCTGTGCGCTTTAATGTACCACGGACATAGGGGACTTACAGATTAACATGAACTTCGAACCACAGGAAGTGTAAACACTTTCACTCCAGCTAAGATTTACTAGGCAGAATACATTTTCCGACATTCATTTCTTCTTAAGTGATGTCGTCATTATTTTTTATGGCAACCCCTTTTTTTGCACCATATTTTAATAGATCTCCTCACCAGCTATAGTCTACTTTAAATTACCGTTATCTGCTTTAAAAAGGTATTTGTAGAACAGGAATTCACCAGCTGCTTGTAACCCGACTTAAATCACAGTTCAGGTAAGTTTACATATTGCGAAGAGGCTGAGGTTACCTAGAGGTTGTGACTCAAACAAGTAGCCTAAATTCTCTGTTTTAATTTTTTTCTTTAAGATTACCCTGTTTAGTTGAACTTTTCTTATTTATCCAGTTTGGGTATTGGCCTCCTATAGTTTCTGCTTCCATGCCTGTCTATCTCCTGCCAATCTCTTCCAAACTCGGACTCCTAAAATATCTCGTGTATCTTCTTGTATTTCGTTTTCCCATCGTTTTCGTGGTCCCTCGCTAGGATTTTACCGTGCATTCAGCCTTTTTTCATCAATTTTGACCGCATGTCCAGCCCACTGTAGCCATTGTAGTCTAATAAATTCCGAGAGGGGGGGGGGTCCTTGAAAGGTCTGTATACTTCATTGTTGTATCTGTATCTCTATATGCCATTTTCCTTAACTGGTCCCATTATCTTCCTCAGTACGTTCCTCTCAAAGATATTAATCACGTTTATTGTTCTTCCTGTCATGACCCACACTTCACTTCCGTAATTTACAATAGGTCCTGTTACTGACTTGTATACTCTAAGTATATTATTGCAGTGTATGTATTTTTATTAGCTTGCATGAGTTACTTTTCAGAGATTAGATTAGAACGTTGTCTTATTGTCTGTCTTAACGAAACGCGAAAACTGCTTGCTTGCGGTAAAATGTTAATTCAAAAATTGAATGAAGATTATACTGCAATAAAGTGTTCCGGAAGTATATTACCAGGAATTATTAAACGTATGCGATTTAAACGTAAAACTATAAACAAGCACCAAGTTATTATGAAATCAAACAGATTACAAGCACAGCGCCGCGAGTATCTCCACAACGTTGTTATGTTCATCTGATTGTGCCGCTCCATCTGAATCAGAGCAGTATTCTAATTGCCGCTTCATAGGAAGCAAATTTCTATTTTAATATTTAATTTATGAGCGGCTACTTTCAAAATTTAACCTAACGTTTGACATGTTTATTAGCGGCGACCAAAATATTTCCCAGAATTCCTTTGCTAGCAGCGCTAGCCTTCTAGATATTGACTTTTAAGCTTTTCTCGGAAAACGCACGTGTCAATTTCGTTCTAGAACAAATCTGGCTGGGTTTAGATGTTTTTGCGGCGAGGGGGGAGAATTTAGTAGGCACTAATCTTTGGTCCCAGACAGACGGAATTATCGAAGACCGGGTTTTCTTCGCGGCTCTTCTGCTAAACTGTGTTTTTATCGTGACGTATTTCGCTTTGGGTAAATAGAATCTCCACCAAGTCGGATTTACATAAAAATTAGCAGAGTGTTAAGCTTTTGTGTATGGACGATTAAGTGTAATTGTCCTTTCGATTTTTATCGGATAAAAGCGATGTAAAAACCCGTGGAAGTTGTGCTGTTGTTTTAATCGCCTGAACCCCCGTCGGAAGTAAGCTAATCCCCGGGGGCGTACCAGCAATTATTTCATCCCATAGTCTCCCGAGGAACGTCTCCTACATTTGTCCCGGACCTAAAAATATCCCCAGACTGTACCTGCATCTGGAAAATAACCCAGAAATTGTGCCGGCCTCTCTTTCTACTGCATTCCACGAACATCAACGTAAACGAACTAGATTCTTTTGTATGGTAAAAAAAAACCTTTTACGCGTTAACTTGCAAAATTCTAAGTGATTGAACCTTTTTTGTTTAATGCGACCAGAGGCGAGCCTCAGTCGTCGATTGTTATCTCTTTTTGTTTGCTGTTAATTGTAAAAAGAAACTACATACTGCATTATTCTTATAAACTCAGACGCCACTGGCCACGTAGATTTGTTGAGAGATTTTAAATACCGTAAGCCATGGCAGGCGAGCTCCCCCTTAATCGAACGTTCCTTCTAACCGATTGTTGTATTGAGTAAAATATTACTACTTGCTGGCATATTTTTTTTGTACCGCAGTTACTCTCAAAAGGTTAATTATATGTGTTTTAAAATTTATTACATCTTTTATTATTGTATATTTTGTATTTGTGTGTGTACGAATTTTGCAAGCTTTATAAACAGGAGGAAGGGACAATACAGGTGAGTTCGATTCCGGTAAGCTGCTGGCTTCTCGGCCTTCCACGAGGACCTACAATCAGTTCTATTTCGAAGGTGGCGCCCACTACTTTTGACCTACTGTGTACATAACCAGGAAGATTTCCTCCCGTAAACGATTTCCGTGAACCCCCCCTACTCCTCTGAGCTAAGCTGCAGGCCTTTTTCCACCTATGCTGTTGCGGTTCAACGAAAAAGCTCGTTTGGCCCGTAACAAAGTCAAAACATATTTAACAAAAAAATAGAAATATATGTTACTTAGGCGGAACTTGGTACCACTCCCAAGATATTTTACAAAAAAGTTGGACAGAAAATTCCACTCAGTATAAAATAGACACGCCACAAAAATAGTATATTTTATGTTTTATGTAATGATAATTCTATGTTGTAATTTTATTATCATTAAAAGGTATTAATAAATATTATACCTAAATGAAATGGACATTTGAAAATGTTGAACTTTCAAATTAAATTCCTAAAGCCGGGTCTGTTATTTTACTTGAATTTACAGTTTCGTTAAATAATAACCAGGTTTTACCAGGCACGCTTCGGTGAGACAATAACGATATAACTTGAAGGAAACTATAAAAGGTGATATAAGATAATGCCCTTACATAACAATTTCTTTGGGAGAAATTCATATAAAATTCAAATATTCTGAATTTGTTTATAAATAAGAATATTACGGAGAATACTCAAACTGGCCGCCATTAATCAGTTCGCATTGACCAGCGCATGTATAAACATTTATATCCCACGCTCAATAATTTCCGGTCCGATACTTTCTATTTCCAAACGAATCCGACGTTTTAAATCGTCGGAATGGTTTGGCCCACTAATGTAAACTCGCGATTTTTCCATAGACAGAGTCAGATGATCTCGCAGGCCACCCAAACGGTCGTCGTCGGCCTAACCATCTATCAGGGAACATATCGTCAAGAATCTACCGGATTTGTATACCAAAATGGGAAGGAACTCCATCTTATGGAAACATAATGCTTGGGTGGCGCGTATCAGCATCTTCATTTTTGGAAAAAGAATTGCTAGAGCTGGAACTAACTCAAAACGCCGAAAATCTAAATCTAAAAAGATGTGAAGCGTTATTTTTATTAATAATAAGTTCTGAATTTATTGAACTTATAGTGCGTTTTTTTCAAAAAATTGTTATGTGGGATACCAATTACTTCATATCACCATTTAACTGGTGAGGATAATGTGGGAAATTTTGACACAGAAATGTGCATTATAAAAAAAAGCAAATCTACATGTTTTAGGACTTGTATAAAAAATCATTTGTTTCGATTTTATTTGGTATGTCCAATACTTTTAATGCGCACTGTATATGTAATTGTAAATCATAATTATGATTTGCTTGGAAGTGCTTTGTGAACGAACAACTTTTGTGAAATTCGGTTCATCTTGGAACATCCAAACAGTGGATTGTTGCTTAGTTTCCAGTTCATACGAATATATACAGGCTTCGTCACCTGTTACGATGCTGTATAGGGATTTTGCAGTTCCTCGGATGGATTTTTTTACGCCAATTAACACGAGCCTTTTTTTTGAGTTTCGGTAAAATTCTGTGAAATCCATCGGGAAGAGATCTTTTTCACAGCTAAATGTTCATGCAAAATCGAATGCAGTCTTCGATATCCCTAAGGGTGCCTCTATCTCACTGTAAGTCACATGTCGATCTTCTTCAATCATGTTGCGCACAGCAGCGATGTTTTTTGGAATAACAACCGATTTTGGTGGAACTTCACGAAATTCATCACTGACGGACGCACAACTACGACGTAATTCTGCAAACCAATTGTAAACAGTCTATTCTGATGGTGATTCATTACCAAAAGTTGAACGAAGCGATTCTATGCATTGTTGTTGAGTTAGGCCTTTACTAAAACCGTAAAAAACCATATAACGAAAACTTTCACGTGAAATTTACATTTTTTCACAAAATTGCTTTTTTTAAACGCCACTGTTTTCACAATAACAAATGTAAAATTTTACGAAAATAGTAATGACACATGTCAATAGCACCACCTGGTGGTCGTTTGTAAGAAATTAAAAGGCTGCCCTCGTATGTAGTTTAACAGTGTAATGTGTATTTTACAACTGATGAGAAGTGTCATTGTAATTTTCGTTACTTATTTCTTCATGTTTTGGTTTCCTTTAATTTTTGTTATATTACAAGTTACGTATTAGTCCTATTTTCATTTTCCACTATGAATCAGAGTAAATAAACCACTTTTTCCTTGCAAATCTATACAGAGCAATAAAATTCAATTCGAACTGGAACAGTTACGATTTTCCTAGCGCCGAGCGCGCATCCATGTCATCAATCACGTATTACTGGAAATTGGTAAAAAAGTGTAAAACCCTGTTTTTCATTTCTGTTAAATTATTTTGTAAGATCATGTGTATTTATCAGGCCGTACAATGTGATTTTATAGTTACAATTTTCAGTATTTAATATTTGATAGTTTTTAAGTAAAATACGGAAACAGTTAAAGGTTAGGCACTTTATTTCTGTTAGATTAATTTCAGTGGTTGTGTGTGTATACGAGGTTTGGCAATTTAATTATCGGCTTGAGAGTGCGGTTAAGCAAAGATCGAAGACCTGTTAGCTTCTGTACGTTTGGGCTCACATTGTATTTCTGTCAGTCGTAGTGGAGCAACGAGTCAATATAAAATGATGTAAATTGGAGAACACTTCTCAGATGTTGAAAACTGTGTAAGGTGCTAATACTTTAAGTCGTACTATTATGTTTAAATGGTTTGATCGTGTCAAAGATGATGTTCAAGATGAATGCTGCTTTCGATCTTTCGAAACGCAGATGCGCCGATTGCGGTTAGATCAGTTGCACATCAATTACGTGATTATTTCAAAAACAGGAAGATCTGTGCAAAATTCGTTCCTCACAGACTCACTAATGAAATAAACAGATAAGAGTTGCATCTTGCGTATCGAATTCAAATTTTTTAACTGCTTTTCTACTGGTGATGAATTGTAGAAGATGCATTGTAAGATTATCAACAAAACCTTCAAAGATTTGTTATGTACAATCTAGAATCAGAACCATGCTTTTTTTTTAATAAACCGAGCGCAATCCAGAAACAATTTATACGCGCCTAAAGGACAAACAGTAAATAATAAATTCTACGTTGAATGAAGATTATTGCAGCCCGTTTTTCAATTGCAACCAAAGTTTTTCGTAGAAGGTACTTGGTTTTGCATAAAGTGAACCTGCCCATTCTACACTAATTGCAAAATCATTTCTCATAAAACACGGCATTATAAAGATCAATCACCCACCTTATTCACCTAAGTTCTCACCAGCAGACTTTCTAATCTTCGCTAAAATGAAAGCTATTCTCAAAGTGAAACTATTCCAGGACGTCAAAGATATTGAGAATTAATAAAATGTAACTACCGAATTGCAAGCAGTTTCTTGGGATACCTTATCAGGCCGTTTTCAAAAACTTTAGAACATTGGGATAAGTGCTGAAAATTACTTTGAACGACTATTATATAGTTTTCGTGTTATATACATATTGCTGTGGCATTTTACCCCGAGAGTTTTTTAATCAAGCTTAAAGGTTATACTTAAATTATTATTATGCAGTAAGTAAGAAATAAACTGTTGAATATAGTTTGGGGTCGATATAGCCTGGACATTTCCGATGGGTATTTTTTGTTACTATGCTGTTTGATGTTGGATTTTCGTGACTATAGGTTGGTATTGATTTGTATTTGTTGATGTAGTAGGTTTTGAAGTTTCTGCCATCCTTATTTGTGCGTACTTATCTGCAACTAGATTTAGAACATTGTTGTTGTTGTTAGAACATTTATGATATATATTCTACAAATGTAAATAAATATGTGTTATATGGGAATTTAGGTTTTTCACGTATAAATGTTATAATGCTATTTTGTTCTAGAGCGTGTTAACAATACATTTTAAAGATTTTATTATTCTATTTACCTTAATTTAACAAAAATAGGCAATATTTAATAAATGAAAATATTTGTTCGCTTATTACGCATCGGATTATATTCATGTGTAGTAATAGAAAGTATAGAATTTTGGATAAAATATGAAAGAAGATTTTGTATCTTTTCAAATATAAACAATTACTTGTCTAATTTATATGTAGTTACATTTTGCAGAAAATTATAAGATGCGTCTCAGATTTAAGCTAGAAGAGATGCCACTTTAAATGTTTTTGTTTATATTCACGGCTTCCTAGCAACCAGCACTAAAAAATTGTATGTTGGGTTCGTTCCCTAGCAATTAGAACAATTTTTTTTTAATGTTGTCTTGTTGCTAGTCAGTGGCTATTTAGATCTCAGAGTGGAAGGACGCTCGTCCGGCTACTTCTTTTAAATGTTGCATATAACAATAAACCCAGTTATTAATTGTTGTTAGTAACTCGGCGTTAATATTTTTAACCATACTGGTGGCTGAAATAGTCATTTTACCCACTAATTTTTAAAGTTCGATTTGCGGTTCTGCATACTCGGCGTCCGTAGATAGCATTGTTTTATTTTATGATTTCGTTTGTTCTATCCCTTCGAATGACGTACCTAAGTATGTCAACAAAGCTTTACACGTCAAATTTTCTATGAGTTTATGAAAAGTTTGAAGCATATCACCTCAACGGCGATTAAAACAAATTTAGTTACCTGCGAATTGAAAAAATCTAATACTGTTTAACATTGTCAATACAAGGTTACATTAACGACGTTCAACAGTTTAACCAT
>JABXWE010059509.1:0-12131 GCA_014611495.1 Limonius californicus
CCACCCACAGACAGACATTTTTTAAAAACCACTTTTTTGGGTTCCTAGAGACCCAAAACGGATATATCCGTTAAAATCTCGATTTCGAAAATTTTCATGATTTCAATACTTACCCTATACCTATAAGGTATGGGAAAGTAAAAATCTACTACGTTAAACCCAATTTTTACTTTCCCATACTTCCAGTAGCCAATGGGAATGTAATTTGATTGCAAAAAGTTTTGATACTGATATTTTGACGTAAAAACGCGTTTGAATCTCTCAGAACACAAAAAAAGTTTTTTACTTTAAAAATATTGTTGTTTTACGTATGCGAACACAGGGAACACTGGGGAACCGTTGAAGCGATTGAATTGAAATTGGGAATAGCCAAGCACAATCTCAACAATTACTCGAAGCAACTTGAAATGTTAATAGTTTGCAAGTAACAGTTTATCAAATTATGAGCATTTGCTCCTTTCCAGCGTGCAGTTCTTAGCTTAAATAAATGCATGTTTTTTTGGAAATTATTTCAAAGCTAATTTATATATTATCTTAAAGCATCTGAAATGTGCTTTCATTCAGTATACAAATAACTTGCTCAACTTTTTATATCATAATCATATAAAATATTTATCTATTTAATGGAAAACGTTTTTTGAATTATATCATAATAGACGAACAACAATTTGAATTTGTAACGGATTCTATGACAACCTTTTCAATACCACTCTCGACGTAAATGAAAGTGATACTTACATGATATAATGTACTCTGTGTTCTATTTGAAGCAATTAACATTGGAATATTTACAGTCCCACATATAATTTTCCGGTTCTACTAAACTTATTTGATTCTGTTAACCTACTTTTAGTATGAATAATGAAACAAATTGATTCTAATCGATATTTAATTCCGAATCCCATAAATATTAAATTTTTCATTACCCTTAATAATAAAATTCCCACTTTTACGTAAGACACAAATTCGTATATATAGGACCAATTTTTTGCGGCAGCAGGTGAATGCTAAAGTCTCTGGAACTTATATGTATCTAAACAAAAACAATAAACACAGAAGCCAGAATTAACATATCTAGCATTATCACTGGATTTTCTATGGTATCGGTATATACGCTCCATAAAAAAAATCATGTATTTCTAAAATTCTTCAATTTCCCGTCCCCTATGTTGAAATGCGTATCTAAAACTAGGTGTACATGGAAAAGGCGTAAATTTGCACCTTATTTTTTACTTTTTAATACCAAATTAATCAAACATCAATTTGAAAATTTTTGGCCAACGAAATGACAGTAGCCCGGAATGCGGCCTAATGCGGCCTAATGCGCCTACTGAGAAAGTTCGCATATTTGACACCGGAATCCCTCCAATACTACTCTGCATACGAAATTTATTCCGCTTGGAGAATATGCTGCACTAAATTATAGTAAGAAATATATACTGTGCGGTCGTAAAATGTCCTCCCCCCTACTAACTTTTGAAACACTTGATAATTCTTCACAAAATTTTGTGTACTTTAATGAGAGACTAAATACTACTTTTTAGCCCATATTTAAATTTTATAGCTTTCAAAACGGCGGCTAGGCGCCATCTTTAACTATTTTTTTAATGGCAATGGGGGTAGAGTGACACCTCTTTGAAAGGTATTTTAATGCTGCGCCTAACCCTCGAGTTTCATAAAAAAATATTCATACAGAAAAAAATGACAGATGATTGAAAATAAGAAGTTTATGGAAAAAAGAAGGCACCCGTAAAATTTTGCGATTTGCGGACAACAACTTTTCCTTATGGCACTTTCCCGTAGCTCGTACCGTTGGACCGCCAGGAGTGTTTAAGTCGAAACACGAATCGACGTCCAGCACGTGTCCACGTCATCGCAGCGGGTCGATAGCGAGCTCACTCTGTTCGCATAAGTACGGTACATCGACGGTGGTTCTAACATCCCCAAACGGGGGGCGGCGGACGCCGAAATATCGAAAAAAATGTAAAAATCGGCATAAAAACTTAGCTGGCCTCCCCCGCGACCCCTTCGGGAATGTTAGAACCGGCCGTCGATGCGTTGTACTTATGCGAACAGATTGAGCTCGCGAGCGACCCGCTGAGATGACGCGGACACGTGCTGGGGGTCGATTCGTTTCAAATTTGAACGCCCCTGGTGGCCGAAGGGTACGAACTACGGGAAAGTGCCATAAGGAAAAGTTGTTGTCCACGACGAGACCAACAACATATCTGGACCGCAAATAGCAATATTTTCCGGGTGTCTTTTTGTCCATAAACTTGTTATTTTCAATCATCTGTCATTTTTTTCTGGATGAATATTTTTGTATGCAACTCAAGGATCAGACGCAGACCTAAAATACCTTTCAAGTGAGGTGTCACTCGACACCAATTGCTAAAAAAATAGTTCAAAATGGCGCGTGGCCGTCTTTTGAAAGTTATAAAATTTAAATATGGGCTAAACAGTAGTATTTAGCCTCCCATTAAAGCACATACAATTTTGTGAAGAAATATCAAGTCGTTCAAAAGTTAGTAAGAGGGGAGGGCATTTTACGACCGCACTGTATATATTTAAATTTTGTCCTGTGTGGAAATCCCCTTATTTCAGTCCACTCATGTCAGCTAATCAGCCGAGGACAATAAAACAATTAAGTGGATATTTTTTAACTTTTTATGATAACCCTATAATTCACTGTATTATATCAATATAAATTTTAGCGTTTGTTGTGCTAAATAAATATACACTGTGTCTGTAATAAACGATTTAATGATAAAGGAATCTAACAACGGCAACACAAAATAATAATGACGAATTCGCACAACTTGAATTGGAACCAGAATACCATCGACCTATCTGTAGTAGCGCAGGTGGAAGTGTAATGGTCTTGGTATTCTTGGGATGCGTTTCTAACCCCTCTTGCATTCCCAGCGGACGTGACATTATCTTGGAAAAAGCTGATTCCTAAATGGGGTTGCTATAGTAACCGCATTCCATAGGTTCCAGGAATTTACCAACACGGTGAAATTCTTGGAACCTACCGCTATAAATTAGTTTATAAAATAATTTATGATGCGATATAACTGTTTAACTAATTATAGTGTTTCTATGCATACTAAAAACGTATAAACGCAAAGAACACCATTGAATTTACAGTAATAAAGAATTTTTCATACAAAATATATAAACATAAAACACACGGGAGGATTCAATGGCTTTAAGTACGATTTATAAAATGAGTCCGTAGCCAGTGCATCACAACGGTGCTATTTGTGCGACGGCTTATCCTCAAAATTTTTCAAATGTATTATTTAATTTCGCAATGTACGAATAAAAAGTAAATGTAATCTATGTAAAATTTAAACTCCTTTCGTGTACACCCTGTTACGAATATGGTTTTCAATTGGGAGCAGAACATAGAGGAATTCCACAAACGCATATATTTACTCCATGGAGCTTCTTCAAAGTCAGCACACTTTTTATATGTTACCGTTAAAACCCGAATTCAGTAGAAAATAGTTGCAACCAGTTAAAACTCAAAGCAACCAGTGGCATTTCTGGAATCTAGTTTTAACTGGGCAAAACGCGAAGTCACTGAACATATTTTGGATCTTCTACATTCAACTGGGTGATTCAAAAACCAGTTTCATGAAATTTTTTTGTTGGCAGAACGGTGTGTGGTCAATAGGCGCTATGTAAACCAACACTTTGTCGAGCATGTTCGCTAGTGACTGACCTGCTTTAAATTTAGTTCAGTGCCAATCAATTGGAGACCATGTCGAATTTTTAGGTTATGTTCTTATGTTGTATAACGTTTTACCTATATGCTGGGCTCCTTTTAGGTTTCTATATATGTAAAACTAGTTTTATCAAATAAACGATCTGATTAAACTAGTTTTTACGGAAATTCCCAATTAAAACCCGAATTAACGTAGAAGATGCAAATTATTCGAGTTTTTTCAAGTACAGCGGTCAGTGACTTCGCATTTTGTCTAGTTAAAACTATTTTCTTCTAGTTAAAACTAGTCTTTACAAGTTAAAACTAGTTTCTAATAATTTCGAGTTTCAATTGGATCATATATATCAAGAATCTTTCAAGAAAGCCACCGACCAAAAAACTGCAATAGTTATAGATGTAAATGTCTATTATAAACAACCCTATAGGCACCTACATATATTATAATTAGATGAGCAAAGTTTAGAAACTCCTAACAGGATATGACCAAGTGGCTCCCCAATTCCGTGCTAAATGGTTGTATCGGTGGGGTTTCAGTATCGGTTTGGTAGTTCTATCCGCAGGCCAGTCAGTGTCCGTTCAAGTTTAACTCGGTCGAGGCACACGGGGCCGATATCATCAACTATCATCCGTTTCCCGAGCCCCAATTGGACCCACACAGCCCCGCTACCCGACCCGACACTTCTAATGGAATTATTTAATGGATTCCGATTGATTTTATCACTTCTCGATTTGCGCCACGCCAAGAATCACAATTTATCGCACCGCTGTTAAGCACAGATTTTCTAGTAAATTAAATACGTTTGACAAAAAATTATATTTATCACGCAACAACTTCGCAATAGAAGGATATAACCGCGATGCATTGAAATGAAATTGATTTTAATTGGTCCCTGGTTCTGTTGTTTCAAGTTCGCTATAATTCTTCCCCGAGCAAACGCCTCGGGGTATAATACTCGCCTACAAAACTGAGTAAATGTAATAAGTGTAATGTAGCATGCAACAAACATATTCGGATAAATATGCATGGAAATGCTAACGAGAATTTTGCATAATCAAATTCCCAACTAAAAATTTTTATATTGTTTGCATCAATGCAACAGTGTATACTTTCTTGCTATAGTTGGACCAAACTTTTAGTGGCGAATGTTAAGCTGTTGACTTAAAGATAAGCTGCAAGTGTTAGAGTTGTTGCGGTAGGCGATCAAGAACGTATTCAGGAAAATTTGTGAATTATAAATAAATATGTTATACAGCCAGAAATGCTTAAAATAATATTTTATTTTTAAATTACATAATATACACATTTTCTAATATTATTAAACGCAAATCTACATTTAGTATTATTTATTTAATTTCCTCAGATTAGATGTCACTGAATTCTGAGGTATCAGAAGATGAATCAACTCCTACATTAATTATTAAATATTTGATTTTATATTTTGGAGCAACCTTAACGACATTTTTCCAATGTTTATCAATTTTACAAACAGTATCTCTGATAAGACCCAGAACATTGTAGCTTAACCTAGGAGAAGTATTTCTTTTTTTGACGTTTGTTTTCAAGTGCTCCACATCATTTCGATCGGATTAAACTCGCTAAGATAGGGGGTAATCTCAAAACGTTATGGCCGTTTACAAAGGCAGTTTCATTAATGAAATTTAATTTTTGAAATTCTGTTCTTCTATTAGTATTAACAAAACTGGTTCAGTGTTCACATTGCCAGAAATAGCAACATTCTTTTCATTTAAAAATTGTATAATATATGCTTTCTTGTATTTTGGTTGGGTATCTTTTTAACTTACCTGGAATGATAAGATGCGTTGTCCATCACAATCGCGCTGTTTGTCGGGATGTTGGGAAGTAAAAATGTGCAAAACCAATCTTCAAACCTTTCGGCGTTCATATGCTGGTGATAATCTGCGTTAGAACTGCTAACGTTTTTTGCTGATAATTTCAAACAGTTGTTAACGAAACCATTTTCACTGCCAGCGTGGATAATTATTAAGCGCTTTCCTCTAGAAGGTGGATCATCTTTGACGATTTTCATTGAATTACCAGTTCAACTTTTTCTGATGATGTCATGAGTATCATACCATGTTTCATCTAACCAAATTATTGATCGATTTTGCCTACGGCAAAAATTAATCATCTTAAGGTATTCGTCCCGTAACCCTACGATGCGATCGCTTTCCATTATGCGTTGCCGTTTATGTATAACTTTACATTTAAATCCCAAATGTGTTATCAAACACCGTAATGTTTCTGGACTTTTGTAAGGAAAGTACATTTGTTTTGATCTAATTTCTTAAAGTATTTCGCTTACTAACTAATTTCTTCTTATTCAGGATCTCTTACGGTTTCCCTGATTCGTACATCAATCTTAGAAAATTTCCGAGTACCTAGTTCCTTTCTTGCGGCGTGTAACACGCCCTTAGTTTAAATTTTTTCTCACTATACTGTGGGGGACTTATGTCAATTCTACAACATGTTTCATAATTCCATACTGGCTGCTCGAGTTTGTATTTAATATTTTATAAATGTTGAAAATTATATGCTGCACTTCAACGGAAAGATCCAGGGATGTTGCATTTAAATGTATATTTTCACTTTCATTACTACTATTTACAACATCTATATCTTCGTCGGTAGCACTGCTTGCCATTTCCATAATTTGATTATTATCGTCGCTTTCGAATGGTCTCCAGAAAGCCATGATGTAACTGCGACTGGTCAGAATTACGACTGAATTTACCCACAACAATAACCAAATTACCATACGTTTGAAAAGAAATGATTCATATTGCAAAACAAATTTAACGTGATTACCTACATCGTTAGTGAACAACAGCACTCATTATAACGTTGACATATTTAACGATATTCAGGGAATAGATGGTCGGTCATCCGGTAAGTTTTATTTCATCTCACCTAGATACTTCTATTATAACATTGTATAATATATTGCCGTGAAAAGATAATTTTAAAATAAATATTAATTAAATTGCCCTACATTGACAAAACATATTTATATGCTTTGAATTATGTTTATAAAATAAATAATTCAAAAATAAATCTTCACGTTGGTTGCGCCAATAATACAAATTAAAATGAATTATTTGGTTATTGAAGAAATTGGTTTTCCATTACATCAGCATATTTTATAATAACAAAAATCTCAGGGTTCTAATAAACATATTAGTACTCGTGGCTTCTCCAAAGATAGTTATCTAATTACAATAATGAGTAAAACAAATACAAATATAAATCAATTGTGAACTTATCTTTAATCTGCTAATTGTTGAACGAACCTTACATCTTGATTCCTTCAAAACTGCCAACGGTAGCAATTTTGCGCCCTTTTATTCTGATGTTTCATCTCGACACGTCGCTGACTGGAACAAGGATTGTTGACAATGCAACTTACAACTTTTGTTAGTTAAAAGTTGTTAAAATCCAATGAAATACTTCAATAACTTTTGTTTAAGTGTATTAAACAGATCAGGTAAATAGCTTTGTTCATTAACATTTTAATTCAACCAAGTTTGCTTAATTTGATTAATTATAACTTTATTTATATTTCAGGAACGTTGAAAATAATCAACACAATTCGAACTCCAAACTCCAGGTTAGTTTTATTATTATAAATTTAACACTTTCGCAGATTTAACTTAGATAAAATTTATTAATCTTTCCAACACATAACAATCACATCACATACGTATAATTTTCAAATTAAAATAAACTTCATCGAACATACACAAACTTTTAACCTCAAAACAGAATGTAAATAAACCTTGGCCACGCCCAAAGTTTGCAAAATTACACCCTATTAAAGTTTTATGTTAAATTCGTGCTTTATTATTTATACGTGCTTCCACTATGAATGAGCACTTTGAAGCGACTGAATTCCAAAATTTCCCTCAAAATCCTTCTTAAATTTATAAATGTACCAATCAGGACACAGAAAACAATCGCTTAGATCTACAGCTGACTTGAAACATTACAAAACTGTTAATAATAAGTTTAATACAACAAATTACAACAAACAAAGTTCATATTTATAATCTACATAAAATTTAGAAACTTCTAATACCAATTAAGCCAAGATTTGAGACAAAAAATATTCACGTGGTAAAATATTAATTTTATACAAATTTCACTTAAAACTTTTCAAAATCATTATACACATAAACATAAATCACTAACAAATGTACAAAAATACAAATACATCCTTCACATCTACTATTAGTAACATAAATAAGCAAAATTTAAAAATAACCTCACAAATTTTATAATTCCCTCTAATTTTATTAATATAATTAAACAAAATAATTCTGATTAACAAAACTGCTTCAATCCTTAGTTTATACATAAAACCATAATAACTCTTTCAATACAAATTAAACCCTGTACACACAAATAAATAAGATGTCAAAATACAAAAATATAAGAATCTACATTTTAGGTCTCCCAACTTTACCCAGGACAACCCAAAATATTATGTAGGCCCCACATAGACATCCATATCATCATTCCCTAAGGAATATCCACCAACACATCACTTTGAGTTCAAGTAAGGCACTACGTAGCACAATCCGAAGATTGTAAATTACCTTTTACATTAATCCGGTACACATTTGTCATCTTTAATCATCATAACTTTTCTAATAGCATAGTTTATATAATAATCAGGCTAATTACATCCAATCTCAGGTAGAATCTGGACTTCTACCTCCAAAAATAGTATCGTTTTACATATAAGTTAAGAATTACGAAGGAAAAATCACATCATGTAAATATTGTCTAGAATAATTATAATATTTAGGGTAAATAACATGGCAATGTATTATAATTATAACCAGTTTCAATAAAATGTTGCATCTCCGGATTTTACTGCCATTGCCAAGACAGTTAAATGCGGCCCTAACCACAGACCAACAAGCACCAACGCTATTGTTCAGAGATTACATGCTATCTGCTGACTGGCATTTTAGTAGGGATTTAAACATTCGCTACTAAAAGTTTGGTCCTACTTTATCACGTATCTGCATACTCTACTCTGACGTATTGTACTTTTTATAGCGAAATTGTTGTATGGAGTCAATAACGTACCAGTTGAATTACTTTTATCTTCCAGGCATTACTAATAGGTGCTGAATGTCTGGTTTTTAAGAAGATATTTTGCCATTCACTATTCATATAAAGCTAAATACTTAAAAAATACATATAAGATATTTTAAGAGAAATGCACAGACGACACATATTCTAGGCAACAATTTTAATAAAATTATAGAGTATATTTTAAGAATCACATTTATATGTTTAACGCAAACACACCCTAATAATAACGTAATACCTAAAACGGTATGCATATTTATAATACTGATTAATGATAGATGAAAATGCAGTCGATTTCTGCTAAATGGGCCACCGGTTAATCGGGACAGCCGTTTATTTGGGCCATATGTTGAAGAACAGAAACCAAATAAAGGAAATAATAGAAATTAACATTGCATATTCTGGAGACCAGTCTGTTTAATCGGGACAGTAAATTTAAGATCAGAATATGTAATAAATACAATGGCAAAACTTTAATATTAGAAGGAAAAAAATGGTAAACAATTTAATATGTATTGTTTACGAAATGCAGTGGATAAAAGCACCTAAAACGTGATTTTTAAAATCGGCGCCGGGGATTCACACGCTCACTGCAGGAGATATGCAACCGGTCAGGCTTCGGAGACGGCATGCAAAGCCTTCGGTCCCAGTTGACTCTTCTCTTTTCGACGAGCTAGGCTAGCCTTTTGCCCGACATACGTGCAAATAGGGCCTATAGAGTGTGAATACTACTTGTACGTAAACATATTTTGAAAAAGGAATTTTAAACATGCTTGAAAGTCTCAGATACGAGCACCGTTAGTAAATAGAAAGCAATCTGTAAATATTTTTGTCCTCTACCATCTCCTAATGTTTAATTAAAAGCTATATACCCCCCAAAAGCTATTCTAAAATTAAAACATTTTTGACGAGTACTTCTTATATTGGTTCCATTTTTAAAATATTTTATGCTCAGTATCACTATAATAATTAGGAGCTAGGAAAAAAATGTGTGTCAAGTTATTTAAGAGTTTTTGTGTAAATTGCGCTCTCAGTTTCGGATTTTTTCGAAAACATAATTTTCTCGGTGAAATCTCATTAAACGTATAGATTTTAAAGTCTATTAAAATCGAACCCGAGATCTAGAAAGCACGCTTACAGGCACACTTTGTAGAACCAGTTTTTTGAGCTCTTAGAGGTCAAAAACGGATAATTAACCTCAAATCGAATATACCTATAACATCGGCATGTAGTACCACTACCTATTTTACAAATATCAAAACAGTAGAATAGATTTTTAAAAAACAATAATACCCAAAGAATATGTTCAACAACCGCTTCCGATGCGACATTTTTCAAAAGATTTGTCTTAATCAATTGTTAACAGACCTATAGATTATAAATTAATCAAAATATATTTAAACACAGTCAAACCTCTTTGTCTCGAATCTCGAATGGTCGAACAGCGGGGATACTTAAAACGAAATTCCTATAGTTTAGTACACCGAAATATCTCTTTCGATAAATCGGATATTATTTTCATCTCCTATGATTTCAACATTACCACACACAGACATTTCATAGAAACTACTTTTTGTCTTCCTGCGAGTCCAAATATTCCAGTTTGCTTCCCTAACTGTAGTATGAAAAAATAAATATAAATTTAGAAACTATGATTTTTGACATTGCGGAGGAAGGAAAAGACAATTTGACTAACATTTTAAAATCGTAGTTCGCTAGATACTGAATAGTTCATATTATTTAACCACCTCCTTTTAATTTCCGAGAACCAAAAACTTTCAAAAACATATATTCCTGAAACATTCCTAAAAGAAATATTAACGCTGAAAACATAACTTACAACCCGTCACCCTGTCATCATGCAAGCCACATTAGGGTTCCGCGGGTTAATTATACCGCAAATATATTTGAACATTTTTTAATACTGATTATCAATAATCTCTGGTGGAGGGCTAAAAAGGATATTCGTATTCGGTTTTCGTATCCTCCCTGGCCCATAAATATCAACAGCCTCCTTAGATGCGAGTGGTTTAGTGCTGTCTGCAATAAAGCGCAGCTGCCACGAGTATCCTGTATGTGTTCATTACTTTCAGCTGACGGCGTTCTGCCTGTGGCCATCCAACTACTAGCTCGCACAATGCTTGCTGACGCAATCACAAATCCAAAGCTTTTTCGGAAAAAGTTATATATAATGTAATTGTATTGCTTGTTGGGAAGTGTGACTCTCGGCCAAAAACGAGGACATTTAATCTCATATTGTTCCAGTTATATATCTCTTGAGCTCTAGATGTCTTATTCTGCTCTCAGCAATCGGCTCATCGTGTCACTAATCAAACTTGATTGTCAAATGGCATTAAAGATCGGCGACGTTAAACTGATCTGGAACAGCTATTCTGTAATCACTTAACTTTTTATTTCCAGGGATATTTAGCTAGACAGATATGATTTATTTTTTGAGGCCTAGAATAGAAAACACCCCCGATAGAATATTTTACACTAGCTATAAGAACTTTATAATATCCAAGTTGTGAGAAAGAATTTAAAAATTTAAGTATAAGTGTCACTTAGGGTGCCTTGAATGACTGCCAGCTGTGTTACGGTAATTCGTGGAGACAATTTTCGTCTTTTCAATAAAAAATTTCCATTCTCTATTATGTTTCTGTAATACTAAATATGAGTACGACATAGCTATACAGGGCTTCCAGCAAATTATCTAAATCAGTTTACCTAGGACGGTGCGTCATTTTAATGATTTCTTCTATACGTTACAATTATCTTTAGAATTATTGCGTAATAATTATTATTAATTTATTAATTTCACATGTGATGTTGTAATCACCGTTGTAGTTTAGAGTTATCAGATTAAGGCAGGACCTTAGCGGAAGTGGCCTAGCACTTGACCTTCACACACAATTATTTTTCTGAAAAAGTGTTAATTCAAATGAAATCGCCTCTTTGTAATCGTTAAAGTCAATTGAAAAGACGAACTTCACACTAATGAGAATTTCAGTGATATCTTGTTAGATATGTGACAAAAACCACTGTCAATGTTTACGATCGCTACCGAATAAGAGCTTGCAACGTCAATTTGATTTGCAAGTTTCTAACTCCACCAAAAACAAACTATTAAATCTTCTAATACTTTACGCAGAGAGTTTCTACAATTCTCATCATAACAAAGCTGTCAGTCATGTAAGATACTTTCATATCACTGTTATGGAGCTTTGTTTTGTTATAAAGCTGATGCCGTACAGTGTCATATAAAAACAACATGATCTC
>JABXWE010059510.1:0-10614 GCA_014611495.1 Limonius californicus
TCCATTTAAAAAAACACAAATTTATTCCATTGCTCCGTTCCTGTAACCCATAGTAAACAAATGACGACGTCAATGGATTCTGCAGGAAAAACTATGTAAAACACTAATTTAAAATTATTCTGCACACCTAATAATAACCGAGATAAAAACAATTTTAAAAATAGCCAAATTTTAACAATCACCCTGTAGCTCCCTAACCGATCGCCATAGCAAAGATCTGTTTGCGCTATTGTTATTTTCTCAAAAAAGAGCCCGAGACTGCTTAGTTAGTTTTTTGATATCTGTCATGGTTTCCGAGATACCCTGCAAAAACATCAAAATTGAGACACCCTGTACAGTCTTTTTCCTCATACGAAAAACTACTATGTTTGATATATAGTAAGAGAACAAACGTATTGCGTATTAATGTATAAAAAATTTTAAATTATACGTTAATAAGCAATGCTCACAATTTCATCATTAACATAATTATCGCTACAGGTTTACCTGTTGGTTGATTCGTTTGAAGATTAATTAATTTTTCGATTGGTTGAGCAATTTACCAACTGATCTTTTGATTAATCCATGGTATATTGATTACACTGTTTGATTAATTGGTACAATTATCTTTCGTTTTTTCGTTTAGTTTTATTTGTATACGTTACTTACGGCGTTTGCGTAAAGGTAAGATATAATGAGCGCATTCAATTTGTTATGTTCATTTGATTGTGCCACTTCATCTGAATATAAGTAATATTTAGATTGCTGCTCCATAGGAATCAAAATTCTATTTTAATTGCCATTTTTATGTTGATTACAATTTTCATTATTTTCAGAAATTAAATTTATGGGAAGCCACTTTCGAAACTTAATCTAACGTTTGACATATTTATTAACGGCGGCCAAATATATTTCCTAGAACTCCTTTTGTCAGCAGCGCTTAACCATACAGATATTGCATCTTAAGAACTTCTCGGAAATCACACGTGTTAATTTGTTCCAGAACAAATTAGGCTTGGGTGGGTGTTTTGCGGTGAGGGGAAATGGAGTAGGCGCTAGACTTTGAGAACAGACGGACGTATTTTCTGATATTGGGTTTTTTGCGGCTCATCTGCTAATTGAGTTTTGCCGTATCGTATTTTTGCGTTAGGCAAAAGAATCTCGACTGAGTCAGATTATATATACATATATATATATACATATTAGCAGAGTGTTAGCTTTGGTGCAAGAACAATCCAGTGTAATTGATCTCTCGATTTATATCGGATACAAGCAATTCAAACCCGTGGAAGTGTGGTTCTTGGAGCTGTTTCTTTAATAGTCTGAAATTCTCGTCTCTCTTTCTCAACGTTAAACAACCCTGTTGGAAGCAATCTAATCTCCAGGGGCGTAGCAGCGAATATTTCGTACCAAAATTCGCCGAAGAACGTCGTCTACCCTGTTTCCGCATCTGAGAACACCCCAGATTGTGCCTTTGAATATTTCCTGCATATTGAGAACACCCCAAAATTGTGCCTGCCTCTTTCTACTCCCTTTAAAGAAAGTCAAGGTAAAATAGCTAGTTTTTGTGAAACCTTTTCCGTGTTTCATTTTCAAAATTCGAGTGATTGAACCTTTTATTTTGATGCGACAAAGAGCGACCTTCAGTCGTCAATTGTCATTTTCTTTTCCTGTTAATTGTAAAGAGTAATTATAGATTGTATTCTTCTTGTAAACTCGGACGCCACTGGCTGCGTAGATTTGTTTTAAGAATTTAAATGTCGTAAGCCAGGGACGGTGAGCCTCTTTTGAACGTTCAATTAACCTTTTGTAGTATTGAACCATAAATATCACCATTTGCTATGTCATTTTTGTAGTGTGTTATTTATTTCCAATAGTTTAATTACATTTGTTTTTAAATTTAGTACATATTTTATTTTTGCAAGCCTTATAAACAGGAGGGAGGCACAATAAAGGTGAGTCTGATTCTCGTAAACTGCTGGCTTCTCGGCCTTCCACGAGAACCTGCAATCAGCTGTGATTTGGAAGGTGGCGCCCACTAATTTTTACCCACTCTGTACACAACTAGAAAGATTTCCTCCCGAAAGCGGTTTCCGCGAACCTCCCCTACTCCTCTGAGTCTCTGAGCCTTTTTCCACCTATCCTGTTGCGGGTCGATGAAAAAGCTCGTTTGGCCCGTAACAAATTGCATTAATCAAATATTGTATTAATCACAAATATATTTGTTAAGTTCGAGTCACATAATTAATGTGGTACAAGTAGATATACACCTATTATTGAGTTCTTTGATTATTAACTTCTTGGTATGCTAAGTTGGTATTCAATTAATTAACCAAATACGCAACTATTTAACTGATTGTTTAATTGATTGTATCATTCAATGTGCCTTGAAAGCCTGACTAACCAATACAATCAATTAAGTTTTGCATTTTTATATATTTTAGTTTTATACTTCCTAATTTACTTGTTTATGTCTTATTTTGATAAACCACTTTCTTAATTTTTATAAATAATATAAAAAGTAATCGTATTCAAACTCCTGATTCGACTTTTAGGGAATCTCAGTAGAATAAAGTTTATTCATATATAAATCATGATTCATTTATTACTGGAATAGTTAGTTAATCGATTTTGTTAATACAAATAGTTGATTGGTGATCGATTATTTACTTAATTAATCGATCACCCAACATAGAGAAGAAAATATTGGACATTTCATTAGCTAACTAATTGGTTAATCAATTTCGCAATTAATTGATTAATATATTGTTTAATTATTCAACAGTTCACAAAGTTAAATTAAATGAAAGTTAATTAATTGATATAACTGATGGAACAATAATGTTTTACAATCTAACCAATACAATCAATTAAGTTTTGTAATTTTACATCTTTAATTTTTATACTTTCTAATTTAAATGTCTTATTTTTATAAATCACTATTTTAATTTTTATAAATAATATAAAAAATAATCGAATTCAATCCCTTGATTCGACTTTTAGGGAATCTCAGTAGAATAAAGTTTATTCATATGTAAATAATGATTCATTTATTACCGGATAGATTAATTAACCGATTTGGTTAGTACAACTAGTTGATTGGTCATCGATTATTTACTTAATTAATCGATCACGCAAGATAGTGAAGAAAATATTGGCTATCTCATTAACTAACTAATTGGTTAATCAATTTCGCAATTAATTGATTAATCTATTGTTTAATATTGAATAGTTCACGCAGTTAAATTAAATGAAAGTTAATTAATTGATTTAACTGATGGAACAATAATGTTTTACAATCAATCATCGATAACTTTGATAATTATACTGTTGTGTTTTGAAATTGAAATAAAATAGAAAAAGCGTGTTTATGAACATCTATTACTAGTTTGAATGACTAGTATATCTGTTAGTCAAATGCTTCCTATTTGATCATTGCATTAATCCATTGGTTGGTTAATTTACTGATCAATTGATCGAATTGCTCTAAGAAGCAAATTTTCTTACGCTTCTACCCAGAATTTCTGTCTGTGGAGTCATATCTCACACAAGTTATTCTATTCGTGTTTAAAGTGGTTCTTTGACTTGAACAAACTTTACCTCAGAAGCAATAGTTTATAACAAGTTTCCAGACATTACACAGGAATACCTGATACTAATGAGGGAACGCGAAAGGATGATTAATATGTGGGTAAGTGGTAAGTGACAAAGTAGCAAGGAAGAGAAGTAATTGCTTAAAAGACGAGCTTGCCAACATAAAGGGAATGAACTTGGCACGTGAGGCTGTGTGTAATGAACTATGTGGTGGTATGTTTTATGGGACGAATCGGATGGAGAGAAACTTCACAAACTGCTGGAACAGTTTGTTGCTCGTCACCAAATTCAAACTAATAATCTTGATAATTTTGCACAAAGCTCTCAGATAAAACTGCTACAACTAAATCCAAGAAAAATTCAACTGATCGCAAACCATATGTTTCGGTTTGTTGATTTTACCCTTGAAAACTCCAACTACAGTTGCATCCGAGTTTAAGAGTCTAGAACACGAACAGTTTGAAAGGAGAGCCGAAAGGATTACATCACGAAAACACAAGAGCTCGCATAAAAAGGGTCTGTCTCGAGATTGGGCCAACTGAGAGAAGCTTGTCGAGATAAAGCGGGTGAAGGGTTGTTCTTGAATAAAGGGTTGTAAAGGGTTTTCAATGACACCTCACATCTAATGTCTGCTGAAGGCCCGGATTTAAAATAGGTAATACCAAAGAGAAAGGATAGATGGGTTTAGGAAAGAAAGCCGTCTGGGGATATTTATTGAAAGGGCTGAAATCGGTTTTCTGCTGAAAGTTTTTCTTTTGAAAATGTGTTAATGGATTGTCTATTTATGGATGCAAACCCCTTTTAGCACTCGCAGAAAAGCCGTTTAAATGTTTATTGCTGTTTTTATTCAGATTTTATTTCCTGAATTTATTTAGCTAAATGTTTACCACTAGCAACCTGTGGCTAATGGCCGTTTGTAATTTAAGTTCTTGTTTATGTGGATCCAAAATCAGATGAAAAATTTAAGTTTTTGTAATCGTAGTGAGTAAACGACAAAGGAAATATGTCACTTGTTTACGTTTCCTAAAAATCTGGTCCTAATTCGACGAATTAACTTTATGTTACATAGAAGCAATTTTTACGACTCTAACTTGAATTGAAACAGAACAAATCGAAGTTTAATATTAAAACCTTATAGGCTATCAGAATCGATTTCATAAACCTAATCTGCTAACTTCTTCAATTCGGTTGTCAATCACATTCACTCCCGGGGGAAATTTCACTATTTCTTTACTAGTTCTACAAATGCTCTTTGGAATTGATTCCCACGTGCCAAGTTTCCGTATATTAAAAGTTGATTAAACGGTCTTAAAGTGTAATTACATCGCTGAAGTAAACGCTCAATTTAACCAAAAATTAAGTGGTGTAAAAAGGAATAATTAGACAATTACCACGCTTTGAATTCATTTCAGTTATTTCAGCTTCTTCAAATAGAGAGAAAGCAAAATCCACTTGTTTTAACTGTCAACGGCTGAAATTTCCTATCATAACGTCCCAATTTCAACAGCTCATCCCATCTGTCACTTGCAAGAAAGGAAATCGATTGACAAAACACAAAAGGGGGATGAATAATAACGGTTTAGATTTGGGAAAACATCACGTGTAAAACAACAATTTAAATGCAACAAAGAAATAGGAGCTGTTGACTTCAAATATTTGCTAACCTCACACAGCCCCTATTTTCTCCTTTTAGTCACGAGTGTCGTGTTTACATGCCTAAGCCAAATCGATTACGCGCCTCGAAGAAAATTCAAGGGGAGAAACGAGAGATATCTGATTCTAACTTTCCGCATTCCTCATTTACGTCTTCATATAGGTCTGGCTTTATGTCTAATAAAATTTTCCCAGTAAATAAATTTGATGCGATCTCGAATGACTGCACCTTTTCTAATGGGCTTGTTTTGAACCCCTCACGAGGTTGTTTTGAGTAAGTAATCCTCTACTTAGACCAACACCAGAATGTTGCATTTCGTGCTAATTGCCTGCACTAACCAATTAGCCACTGACATTTAAGCACTGTGTGCATTCTCATATTCACTTCGTCAGTTAAGCGACTAACTAAAGATGTCGCATTAGCATAATAATTAGTCCCAGCTGTCAGTTCCGCTGAAGGCGGATTAGTTGAAAGTTTGCAATGAAATGTGCTGTTTCTACGGGCTATTTACTCTATGGACTTTGTTGACGTTTAGGTGAGGAACAAGATAAACTGTGGGATTTATCTCGCGCGTGACTGTTTTCATTAAGCTGGAAGATTAGTTCGGCTTTTTCAATTTATGAAGTAACTTGTTAGAGAAATTGAACACCAAACTGAGGATTGTGTATGAGGATTGTGTGGTGGAACAATTTGTGTTTATCGCGAATACTACGGTTTTATTAAATAAAATTATTCCCTATTTCCGGAATCTGAGATCTGTCTCGAGACTCACCTTCGGAGGATCGGGGGCACCTACACTCCTTTAATTGATTAGCGAAGCAGAACTATATCTTCACCTTGACAAAGGTTTTTTTTACCGGGTGGTGAGGTTTCCGTAATTTGAGGAACCTGAAAACTATGCCGCTTGTTTAACTACTATCAGGAACTCCCACACCGGACAGGTTTTAAGGGAAAGATCAGGCTAAGCGACAAACCTTGGTCTTCAAGGTCGGAGTTTGGAACAAAGGCCCTGCTCCCCACATTCCTAAAACATATATATTGTGGCAAAAACACAGTCTGCGAAAAAAGATGGGTGCAACGAACGACGACAATGACAATGATTACAAAGAAGGACCTTAAGAGTAGAAACGTGAAATACACAGGAGGACTGCGAACAAAAAGGAGTGAAGTAACACCAGAAATAGAAAGAATGAATCTAGATGCTATAGTACTAACGGAGACAAAGAAAAAGGGGACAGATAAACATCAAAGAGCAAAAAGTGGGGTCCCCATACCTGATAGGTTTTGGAGGAAAGGTCAGATTAAGAGAAATTCCATGTCCTCCAGATTGGGATTTGGAACACTGTGCTTGCTCCATACATTCCGTATTTCATATGAATTTTGCAGAAGATAAGCAAATACAGTCTCCGAAAACGGATGGATGTAACGAACCACGACAGTGGCTACGAAAAAGGAAATACCAGGTAGATTTCGTGAAAAGGTAAGACTAATAGAAGTACCCTGGTACCCAAGTTGGGGTTTGGGACAATGGGTTTGCTTCCCAAATTCGGTAAAACATATAATTTTGCAAAAAATATTCAAATAGCTGCCGAAGACGGATGGATGCAACGAACGACGACAGTGGCTACGAAAAAGAACTTTAAGAGTAGCAACATGAAATACTCAAGGACTGCGACAAAGAGAAGTGAAGTAATATAAAAAATAGAAAGGTTGAACGTAGATGTTATAGTACTAACGGATACAAAGAACAGGGGACAGATAACCATGAAAAGGTCTCTCATACCAGGCAGATTTTGGGGAAAGTTAAGACTAAGAGAAATACCCTCTTCCAAGTTGGGGTTTGGGACAATGGGTTTGCCTCTCAAATTCCGTAAAACATATAAATTTGCTAAAAATATCCAAACGATATATATGTCGAATTCAGAAGATGTAATTGTACATTTCATGAAAAGGACATCCACTTCATGAAGCGGCTCCTCATATTGTAATTTCAAAGTTTTCCGCCACCTGGACAAAAATCCCATCCATTTCATGAAGTGGAACCCATCCTCTTCCAGATGGTGAAATTATACAAGACTACAGCACTTGGATAAGCAAATGGTCCATTTCATGAAATGGTGAGATAGAAAACAAAATTTGGTGTAATAATTGTGCGTCGTCGCAAGTGTCCAATTTTTGTAAAGGTCACATGATTACGGACCACCTGTCAAACAGTGCCATTTTAAGAGTTGTGTTGTGTTTGAAGAGTTGTGAGTTGTTGTGGTTTGTTTTCATTTCGGCGCTGAAATTAGATATCTACTCGCGTACGAAGACCTCTATGATCGGTGTCACGAAATACACGTTTCAACAGGACATGGAGGAAATGTAAAGCTGATAAATGCTGCAAAAATCAAATACTTGTACCTAGACCTTGCATTGAACCATATTTAAAAAGTTTCAAATTGTGCAATGAGAAGAAAAGCATATCTCGCAAACTTGTCGTGAAACCAATAACAAGATTTTAATGAAAGAGGACAGATAGAGCTTATCGATTTTCGATCTCTTCCGGATGGCAATTCAAGTGGATATCGAATTACCAAGATCACGGTACCAAATTCGTTTGCTTGAGGTCTTTGGAGACGGAAAGAGCTCCGGAGGTGGCTTCTCAACTGCTGAAAATCTACCTAACTTTTGGGGCACCCCACATCTTACAAAGCGATAACGGTCGTGAATTTGTGAACCAGGTGATCCAAGGAATTGAAAGAATTGTGGAATTGTGTTATCGTAAATGGGTGTCCCTGTCATCCACAAAGTCAGGGCAGCATCGAGCGCCGTGATCAGGACATCGAGAACTTGATCAGATCTTGGATGTCCAATAATGATTCAACATACAAAATGTTTCCCATCATCGAATTATAGGGCGATCTCCCTATAAAGCAGTTTTTGGCCATAACCCACGGGTAGGTTGTACTACTTCCAACCTGCCGAAAGAAGTCCTAGAACGCCTAGTTAAGAAGAAGACCTGGATACTCTTGCTGATGAATAATTACCGCAGGGTAATAATACAACTGACGGCGAAACTGATCATAGTGGCAAGTCACCAAACGAAGTGCGAAATGGAGAAGATAATGAAGATGAAGGGATACTTGAGTCTCCCACAATCGGAACAAATAATGAATTTGACAATGCTGAGATCCATAGTGAATTCAACGATCGAGAAAAAAATTCGAAATGAGAGAGAAGCAAAAAAGTCAAAAACGTGCGGCAGAGAAAATGTTGATGTCATCTAAATGTAAAAATAGGGCGTTTAATGTATATGATTGTGTTCTTGTTTCCGTCCCTAAAATTGACCGAGGACCAGCAGATCCCAAAAATATTGTGGGAATAATAACAGATTGTAAACACACCCGGGTATATCAAGTTGCCACAAGGCATGGTTCACTGAAAGGTTGGTACAAAATGCTATTTCCAATTTTTTGAAACCTGAAGATGCACTTACGTGGAAACAACTTTCTCTACGAGGCGGTTGCTCCAAGGTCGGGCGGGCAAGGTGTTGCAAACCATGTAAGCAGCAGCGAAAAAATAAAAGATGTATTTGTTTTAAATCCAAGAGGTTATGTACCAGCCGTTGTCATAACACTCATTATACATTGCGGTCCATAAGTAACGGATAAATTCTATAAAATCGTTCAGAAAAATATTTCAAAGAAATGCTCATAAACGTCGATTTTTATTTTTAAATTATCATTTAGAGATGTAATTTTCAACCCCCCACCCATCAACCCCCCACCCCTCAACCCCTAAGCCCTAGCCACTCCAACTTTAAAATTTCAAATAGCTAAGTACCCCTTATGTACCTCATCTGATAGCTTTCTTTATGCTGGATACAACATAAAAAAGCTTTTCAAAATCGGTTGATAAATAACGGAGATATGTACCAAAATGTATTCAAATGAAAGTGCCAATATTCGAGCAGGCGTTGATACGGCTCTAGCAATGAGTGATAAAACAATTAAAACTTGTTAATAATTGAATGTCCAACAAAATTTATTGACATTACATACAAAAACTTCTGTTTTCTTCCCACTTCACTACATAGCTATAGGTACGAAAACAAGGAACGCAAAATGGACATCCATTTGCAACGACACAACAATTATTACATCAAATATTGTTTTCTATCACACCGTATCATGAAATGGACAATTTGCTTATCCAAATGCTGTAGTCTCGTATAATTTCACCATCTGGGAGAGAATGGGTTCCACTTCATGAAATGGATGGGATTTTTGTCGGAGTGGCGGAAAACTTTTGAAATTACAGTATGAGGAGCCGCTTCATGAAGTGGATGTCCTTTTCATGAAATGTACAATTACATCTTCTGGATTCGACATGTATACAACGAACGACGACGGTAGCTGCGAAAAAGTATTTTAAGAGTAGCAACATGAAATATTCAAGGACTGCGGACAAACAGAAGTAATATCAGAAACAGGAAGAATGAATCTAGATGTTATGGTACTAACGGAGACCAAAAAAGGAGACAGATAAACATCAAAGATCAAAAAGTGGGGTCGCTCATGCCTGGCAGGTTTTGGAAGAAAGGTCAGATTAAGAGAAATATCATGATCCTCCAGATTGGGATTTGGAACAATGTGCTTGCTCCATACATTCCGTATTTCATATGAATTTTGCAGAAGATAAGCAAACACAGTCTCCGAAAACGGATGGATGCAACGAACCACAAGTGGCTATGAAAAAGGACTTGAAGAGTCGAAACATGAAATACACAAAGACTGCGAACAAAGAGGAGTGCAGTAGTATCAGAAATATAAAGAATGAACCCTAGATGTTATACTACTAGCGGAGAACAAATAGTGGTAGTTATAAACATCAAAGAGTAAAAAGTGGTGTCTCTATCTTAATAAAGAAGAAATGGACGAAGAATATTATAAATTTCCAACAACTAAGAAAGACTAATAAAAATATCAGTAAAATTGGATGGACAGCAGATTATAATAGTCGGAGTATATGCAATGATCAACGACGTCGAACGAGGAACGAAAGATACCTTTTAAGAACAACTGAGTGACATATTAGAGAGCGTTCATGTTTTGACACATATTAATCCTAACAAGCGATCTAAACAGCAGAATAGGAAAAATTGTTCGGGACGTAGTAGGACATTTTGGGAAGGATACAAAAATGATAATAGACACCAACTAATAAATATATGTTTTATAGCGAATATTCTTTTTCTACCTACACAATAATATACATAAGTATATTCTTAGAGGTTTTCGCGGTTCTCGAACTGTCAATATTACAATTTACTTTCGGCTTAGACCGCGTCGTCATTTGGGAACTACACCCAGCATTATCAGGTAAGGTCTCACCCGTAGCTTTTC
>JABXWE010059512.1:0-16548 GCA_014611495.1 Limonius californicus
TGGCGGCTAAGCGCTATCATGAACTATTTTTTTTAATGGCAGTGGGGGTCGAGTAACACCGCATTTGAAAGATATTTTAATACTGCGTCTGATCCTCAAGTTTCATAAAAAAATATTCATTCAGAAAAAAATGACAGATGATTGAAAATAACAAGTTTATGGAAAAAAGAAAACACCCGGAAAATTTTGCAATTAGGGGTACGGATATGTTGTTAGCCTCGTCGAGGACAACAACTTTTCCTTATGCCACTTTCCCGTAGCTCGTACCGTTCGGCCGATAGGGGCGTCCAAAGTCGAAACACGAATTGACGTCCAGCACGTGTCCACGTCATCGCAGCGGGTCGGTCGCGATCTGAATCTGTTCGCATAAGTACGGCGCATTGACGGCCGGTTCTAGCATCCCCGAAGAGGACGCGCTGGACGCCGGCTATTTTTTTATGCCGATTTTTACGTCATTTTTCGACGTTTCGGTGTCCCGATAATTCCTTGGGTAGAGATCTGTATTTACCTGTAGCTAATTTGAATTAATAAATATTGTTAATAATTACTCGTGTTGTTTTAATTCCCCTGGACATGAGTTTTTTGGCCCGTTAAATATATATACCTAAACATAGTATGTATTTCACACCTCCCCCCACTTAGACTACGCCTATGATAACAAGTCGATCGCGACACATTTTTAAGATAAAAAGTAGATCTTATGTACACAAAAGTTGGCCACCCCTGTTCTAAATGAAGCTAGAATTACTTCATGGAATAACATCATCAACAGCCTTTCCGTCCCACTGCTGGGCATCGACCTCTTCTCTGCCACGTGTTTCTCCTCAGTGCTAAGGTAGAAACACGGGAGACCTACAGTTTAACGTCGACGTAGAATAACATATTTATAACTATACCACTCACACTCGACTTGGCCAGTAAATAAATCAATATACAAGCCAATGTATTCAACACGCAGTTAATGAATCCCAGTGGTGTTAAATAAGTGAAAGAGTCTGTAACGAAATCCGTGCCTGGTTGAAATCAACCCGTTTTGCATTTTAGATTTCGACAGACACGGTCGACTTATGCGCATAGTTTTGGAGTTTCAGAAAATTGAGGGGGAAACCGAAGACTTGAGTATTGACGGTTGGTCGGACATATACGTGCCTAGTGAGTGAAAATTTTGGTAAATCGTTATCGATTTGGAAATTAGTTTTCCGATTTAAAACTTCACGGCACACGAGTTGGGTCCTAGTTTAGAGCAAGTCAAAAAACTCCAGGAATTAGTATTCCAATATAGATATTATTCCGGTCAAACAGATTTTTTTGCGGCCAGTTTTCCATCGACTGGTAAGTTATTTAATAATAGAAAGATTGTTCAGTCTTAAATTTTTCCAAACTTCAATGCTAATATTCGCTGTAATTTAATTCAGGCAAGATAAACTCGGTTGGGAACTCCGTTGATAAGGTCAACTAAGCACGCAAACATCGCCGAGAACGTTGGGGATGGGTTTTTCCTCGACCGATCCAAACGCTGGCTCTGGTGATAACCACGTTGAAACCTGCTCGCAGAGATAGGCGTTACACTTGCAACAGGGAAGTGAACTTAATATTATTTCACGTTAATATTTTTGATGACGTGACTTTTGTTATTTATGACTGCATTATTTTCACATATAAACCATTTCGTTAACTTGATTGTGTCCGGGATTTATAATGTTGGGGAATATTTAAGTATATATTGACCTTAATTATTATTATATCATAAAAGTTATTGTATTGGGGAACAATTTTACGTGTTGATGTATCAGGTGCTCCGATAGTGGGACGGCATTGCGTTTGCATATGTTTTCAGGTTGAATTTTTCTACTTTTGGCCGGTTATGACCACGCAGGATTTCGTTTCGCGGAGGCCTCTCGTAATGATTTTGCGCTAGAACCTTAATATTATGATGATCCGATAAGCGCAATCATCGTCCTTCAGTTGTATGAGTTTCGCCCGAAAGTAATTTTATTTATTTCCTTATTACGTAAAATTGGGACTATTTTTTTAAATTATACTTGTGGGGTTGTGTTAAGTAGAAATTAAAAGAAGTTAGTTACAACTTGTCTTTTCTTTATCGACGATTATAAAGAACTAAGTTTACCTAAGGAGAGATACGAGAGATAAGGTAGGTGATTAGCCATCTGGAGGGTCCGACTTCCCATCTTACACCTCGGACGGTGTTAGTAAATTATAAGTCGGTGGCGCCTACTATTTATTTGTTTAGAATCCACTCCTTCTTCGATTGGGTTTTCCGGGATACTAACATTGTCAAGTTATTAATTTTCTACCTGAGCAGTGGCGTAGCATCGAGAGTGTTTCTACACTTCATCAATTTATTTTTTTAAAATTAAAATAGGCGTGACAAGTCGTTGGCAATTTTCTCAATAAAAAAGTAAAAGAAAATGTACGATCGTATCATAAATTTATCAATATACGTTATGATTTTGAACACCTGTCAAACAATGATTAGGTCCCGTCTGATTCAAGCAAAGTATGAGTTTGTAGAGGTTTGTGTTAGATAGTCTTACTTGCGGTAGACGGTAGAGCATGCACATTTCTGATAATAATTAACATACATTACAATTAAATGTGAGCGGCATCATCAACAGCCTTTCCGTCCCACTGCTGGACATCGGCCTCTTCTCTGCCACGTGTTTTTCCTCAGCGCTAAGGTAGAAACACGGGCGATGTACAGTTTAACGTCGAATCCGAACGACAGAAATTCCAGAGAAGGTTTTTAGCATTAAGATCCCACGGTTGCAAGCCGAATTGGGAAATTGTGTGTGGTGAATTGCAGACAAGATTTTTATAAATCTGCATAGTTCTGCTTAGGTTTCGAACCCAAGCCAGAATCGACGTTTTATTCAGAAAGCGAGCGCTCTATCAACTGAGCTACCACGTCATATGCATTGTAAAATATGATACATAGCTGCCAAAACTGTAGTAGACTTGTGTAAAGTTGGTAAAACTGGTCACAAGAAGCGAGCATAAGTTTTTGGGAAAAGGGTCACTAGTTCAACTAGACAGGAATGTAAAGCTATTTCAAAGTAGTCTCTACCATGGAGAAGGAGAGTTGCTCTCCTTCTGATTTCATTCGCAAAAATCCCTATTTGTTTTACAATATTTAGGAATACGAGGATTGTTCGATAACTACGTGGCCTAACACAGAGATGGCGCGAATTCAGAGAAATCTTCTTTACCATTCTGTAGAACTATCCTTTATTAGATTAAAGATGACAGTACAGAGCGATATATCAATTAGTGTGAACGTGAACGTCTCGTGTGATTTTGTAAACAATGGAAAAAACTGAGTTGAGAGCAGTGATAACTTTGAAAGGCTTAACATCAACCAAAATCAAAGCAGAGCTGGATTCAACACTATAGGAATCCGCTCCTTCGTTTTCAATGGTTAAAAACTGGGTTGCCGAATTTAAACGTGGTCGTGTGAGCGCAAATGATGAACCCCGTAGTGGACGTCCAAAAACTGCTACTGCCCCGGATATGATCAAAAAAGTCCACCGTATCGCATTGGACGACCGTAGAGTAAAAGTGCGCGAGATAGCAGACATAGTGGGTATCTCAAATGACAGTGTGCACAGAATTTTAACTGAAGAATTGGAAATGAAAAAATACTCGGCGCGTTGGCTGCGCGGTCGCTCACACCGGAG
The DNA here is from genome assembly GCA_014611495.1 of Limonius californicus. Classification (NCBI taxonomy): domain Eukaryota; kingdom Metazoa; phylum Arthropoda; class Insecta; order Coleoptera; family Elateridae; genus Limonius; species Limonius californicus. The sequence goes on from JABXWE010059512.1 coordinate 3,696, forward strand.
CAAAACCTGAATCGTCGAGTGTTTCTCGCGACCTTTTGGCACGTTTCCGCCACAATTCGAAGAATTTTTTGCGCCGTTTCATAACCGTCGATGAAACCTGGGTCCACCATTATACTCCCGAAACCAAAGAACAGTCCAAACAATGGACACACAAAGGTTCTCCGCCATCAAAGAAGGCAAAAACGGTTTTGTCAGCAGGAAAGGTTATGGCTACCGTATTTTGGGATTCTCATGGAATTATCTTGGTCGACTACTTAGAAAAGGGGAAAACAATAAATGGCGAATAATATGCCAATTTGTTGCAACAACTTAGCGACAAAATCAAAGAGAAACGGCCTCATTTGGTAAAGAAGAAAGTGCTTTTCCATCAAGATAACGCACCTGCCCACAAGTCTGCGATTGCAATGGCCAAAATTCATGAATTGGGATTTGAATTAGTGCCCCATTCGCCCTATTTCCCAGATTTGGCTCCCAGCGATTATCATCTGTTTCCATACCTGAAAAAATGGCTCGGCGGTAAGAGATTTTCGCCTAATTCCGAGGTAATCGCTGCTGTAAATAGCTATTTCGAGGACTTGGATTCATCGACCTTCAATGAAGGCATTGCTAATTTGGAATATCGTTGGAATAAGTGCTTTGAGCGAGCAGGAGACTATATTGAAAAATAAAATGTTTTTTGTCGAAAAAAACTTGCGTTTTCTTTGTTAGGCCACGTAGTTATCGAACCATCCTCGTATACAGGATAATTGGGGAAGAAACCCCGATATGGGGAAATTGATTTCGGTGATTAAAAATAAACAGAAAAGTTCTATAAACATATAGATCCAGTTCTCACCCGTTACAGAGATATTCAAGCACTTACCCAGACCAGATTTGTTTAACTTAAGTCGCTCTCAGTTGTTACTGCATTACAAGTATGCCTTGCTACGCAGTACTCGTTTTGTAAATGTGCGATTTATTTTGACGTTTGTGATTTGAAGTTGCTTAGCAACATATTAAACAATTAATTTCGCAATACCTACACCACATTTACTCATCGAGAATATGCTCTTTATGATTTTCATTTATGACTATAACAACGGGAACCCTAAGTGTATAGTTCAGAGGTGGGGAACCTGCGGCCTCCGCGAGTTTCTTGTGAGGCCTTCATAAAAGGTAGCTCTGATGTTAATTAATATATAATTATATATTACGACAATTTGAAATATAATAGAATTAAATAAAGCCGGTATGAATGTAAGTTTCAGTTGACTACTTGTGGTAATAGCCAATTGTATATTTCAAATGTTAGAACGGCACCTAGTACAAAATGGTAACACGCATGAGCGAGGCTGTGGCCTCTCTGCCTCGCATCCCTCAGCGCTTCCCTGCATGTTGCTTTACTACTGTGAAAGATAAAATGATGTGTTTGTTGTGCAATACAGTTTTAAATACTTTCAAAAAAGCGAATGCAAGTAAACACTATTTGACTCATAAAGAACATAAATATTTCGCTTTAGAAGGTGAATCTGGACAACCTGCACTTCAAAAATTGAAAAATGAGAAGCATCATCAACAGGCATCTTTTAGTGCCTTTGTAAAGCAAAATACCACTGCAGTGGCTGTTACGTACAAAATAGCACATATACTTGGAAAAAGGGGCAAACCATTTAGTGACATTGAAATAATTAAAGAATGTATTGTTGAAGCAGTGAGTATGTTAGATCCAGGAAAAGTTGACAAATACAAACAATTACCTCTTTCAAGAAGAACTGTAACAGATCGACAGCACGAATTAGCGCAAAATGTAACAGAGCAACTTCGTACAATTATACAAAATGAAGATGTTTATTTTTCAATTGCTTTAGAGATGAAAGCACTGATAAAACAGATTCGGCACAAGTTTTATATTTTATTCGTGCTATAACTAAAGATTTTCAGTGTTACGAAGAACTACTTGCGTTGGGTACACTAACTGGAAGAACTCGCGGAGCCGATATTTTCGCAAACTTCAAAGAAGTATGTAATCAATTACAATTACAATTAATTTTAATTGACTTGGGGGAAGATAGTATAATCAAATCCCTTTTTAACGCTAAAAAGGATCCCATAGAAACCTGGAAAAATGCTGTTGAATATCCGTGCCTACGAGAACATGCACGCCGGTTACTTTCCTGCTTTGGAAGTACTTACTGCTGCGAGACAACATTTTCTCTCATGACAAAAATTAAAACAAGTTTAAGAACGCAAATTACAGATGCACATTTAGAGGATCAATTAAAGCTGCGTGTTACGAAGCTTGATCCAAATATACAATTACTTTCAAGCAAAAACAAAGCCAAATAAGTCACTAACTTAGTGAATAAAAAAATATTTTATATTGTAACTTTTTATGATATTTTTATATTATTGTAAGTATATTATATTTATAATATTGTAATATTATATTTTATTTTTTCTATATAATGCAATAAATTGATAAACCTATACAAAAACTACAATAATTTCACAAAAGTCACTTTCATAGGTAAATCAGCTTATGCGGCCTCTCATATTACTGCCTAATTTAAATGTGGCCTCTAATGGTAAAAAGGTTCCCCACCTCTGGACTATAGTTGCTAAACATTATATGTCGCTACCCCAACAAGAGTGTCAAACAGAAATCTACTCCAGTCTTCGTAAATGCTGGTAAAACTGAAATTTTTCCCAATGCAAGAATCGTATGACAAAGGCGAGGTGGTCCTGATGTAACGGTAGAAGAAGAAATTCTACAACGCAGTCCAGGTGGAAGTATAAACCGCGTTGCAGCCCGTCTCAAAATTAATCAAAAATTAATCAAACCACGACATGGGAGTCTATTCATAGAAATGTTTTAAAACCGTTCCATATTCCGTGCGTTCGGAATCTTCAATATAATTTTAAGCTACAATTTTGCAATTGGATAAACTAAAATCGCACACTTTACACATACAAATACATTTTGTTCACCGACGAAAGCTCAATTTACGCGTGTTGGATTAAATATCTGTCACAACGAACATCGTTGGGTATAGGAAACTCCGCATGCTACAGTCGAAGATAACTTTCAGGATCGATTCAGCATTAACAGCAACAACAACTTGACCCACTTTTGCTAGATGGCCGTCTAACGGGAGAAAGATATTTAGAATTATTTTAGAAAATCCCCTGACATCTACTGGAAGATACACCATTGATCATAGAGCAAAACAAGTACTTGCAGCATAATGGAGCCCCTGCCCATTTTAGTCGTAATGTGTGAGATCCTCTAAATAATCGTTTTCTCACCGCGAGATCCACAGAATTGGCCACCAAGGTCACCACACCCCAACCCCTCTCGATTATTGTATTTGGGGATGGTTAAAATCAACAATAAACATAGACACAAGAGAAGCACTTTGTTAAATATCTCTGTAACGGGTGAGAATCTGACATGATTATAGAATATTTGTTTACTTTAATAACGAAAACCTATTCCCAAATATGGAGGTTTCCTCCAAAAAAACTTACAAGTTCTGAAGGTAAAAATAAAACTGATCTAAAGTTATACTAAAAATCAATAACATAATGCTACACCGCTGTTTCATTTTTTAAATTCAATCATCAATACCTGCTTCTTCAACACCTGCCGTATCCGATACAGGATATTGAGAACCCTATACCTACTAACTATGTTGTGTGCTACAAGTGACAACAGGACTGCGAGGATCTACACTCTGAGGTGGGCTGGGGATAATGGAAGTGCACACTTCTAGCCGGAGGCTACCGCATCTCCATTGTTAAAAATGAGAGTAAAAGTTACGAGATAATGATTATTTCATCCGTATATACAACACAATTAGAGCTCAAGTACGTTGGCCGTTGTCCAATGGCTTACAACGGAGCAGAACGATTTTTAAAAAATGCACCTGCTCGGTCCAGGTTCACTCAACCAGATGCTCTAAAGCTAAATAATAGATATTACTGTAGCCTCTGTGCAATTCTACTTTCTTAAAAAAATATATACTCAGTTTTTAAAAGATTTTTAAAAATTATTTAAATTCGATCTGTTCTGTCGCCACCGCTTGCTATAGGCGCTCCGAAATCAGTTTATTACACCACCCATTCGAATAATTTATCTCAACTGACAACAGTACAGAATATTATTGTCTAACCTGGCTCGGAGATTGGCGACGCCGCCGACGAATGCGACGACGTTGTCGAATGGTTGCTGGAGACGGTGGAGGTAGAGCACTCGGAGACAGAGCGCCGTTTAGATAGCGCATGGTGCGCTGACAGCTGCTCCAGGCGTCTCCTCAAGTACCTGTGCTCCCTGCTCAGTTGCTCCTTGTGCACGGAATGCTTTCGTTCTTTGTCTTCAAGGTTCTGCAAAACAATATAATAAATTAGTTTGTTGATATGTGGCCAACTTAAAAAGCGTGGCACACCAAGCCCTCTATTAAACAAACAATGAAAAGGTGTCGCTGAATCATTCTCTTGCCATTCATGATGCTCTTCTAGATTATTTTTAAGAAAGTGCTGCGGAAAATATGGGGCTCAAGTTTGGCCCCTACTGTACACACCAGGAACCGGCCTTTCCGATCAATATCGCGATAAACCTTTTATTATCGAGAAACGAGGAAGGAAAAACAACAGAAAACCTGCAAAGGCGGAATTTACGCGCCCACACAACTCTTTGATGTGAAAAAAAGCACCGCCGCTTACGTTAATTTTTTTTCAGCGGCAGCCCGCAAATCTAATTAGAGAATTATTAGAACGCGGTGGTTTCCACGGGAAACATGGCTGACGTGGCATATCTAGATAGAGGGATTGCGAAAAGATGAGTGATTAAAGAAGACTGGATACGGATAGGGGCTCCGTTATATTGGATTAATGATAAAGCTGTCATCCTGTCTTTCAAGAAAGCCCTTTGTGATTCTCGTCTTAGGTAGTTATGCTCTCGACGAGGAAAAACCGTACACCTACCGACCTCCCTCACGTCCGCGGAATAAGCCGAGCGCATATCCGGAATATTTATAAGGCGCATGCATGTGCAGCTTCGGCTGGACGAGGGAGGCACAATAAAAAGAATGACGTCATAAACGATAACAAAAAGGGGTAAATTTGGGAGGTTAGAATGCCGACTTCGTACATGAATGGCCCGGGTAATGGAGACAAAGGAAGTCCTAAAAGCGACGCTTTATTGAGCTAATAAAGTTGATAGCGACTGAAGCTGGTAGGATTTGCGTGACCGCTGGCGTTTCTGTGGCTCCTCTATGCCCCCCGCCGGATCCTTTTTTCCTCAACACATTCCTTATTGACAACATTCTTCGGTTAAATAGGTTCCGAAAAAGTTCGCAAGGCCTTCCAAATTTCCCTTTTTATTTATTCCCCACTAGGAATTTTGTGAGTAATACTAAAGATTTTTAAGTACGCGAAAATCAGAAAAATCGAAAATTCATGAGTAAATATAATATCATTAATAATTTGCTTTATTCGTATTTCAACGTGCTAACAGACCACTATCAAAAGCAGTACAAGGTTAGCAAATAGCCGCTCTTCTAGAAATAGCCCATTTGTAGTTGGTTTGGTCATAGTTTTTGTTTTCTATTCCAAAATTACTTAATATAAATTCCTACCAGGCAAATCAAGAACGGAACCGAGATTTTACAAAAATATGCCCATCTCACTGGGGCAAAGACAGTGGCGCCATTTGTTTGCAATAGACTTCCAAAATTGTACCTCCGCTATATAGCAAATAAACGCCGTCCATATACATGTTTGAAGTGCATCAGTTAATTCGGTGCCCCACGCGTCAGTATTTTCCTATAGTCGTCGGCTAACGAGAGATCATGAGCGGGCTGGCCTAGGGGGATTTCACTTTTTAGAAGGAAAAGTAATAGTAAGCAACCTATGCCTGTTTTGAAAATATTTACTATAGCCTGGCGCTTGCGATATCACGTACTGTTGTTATCACTTTCAAATGTTTTTATGCAGAATAGTAACCCAGGGATTTCGTTCGCACTAGAGAAATTAAACGACTTCCAGAACAGTATCCTACCTACAACAAGGGCTATATTGACAAGGCTGTGAGTAGGAGGTATTTCGGTAGAGTATTCTCGACTCATTTTCCAAACACTTCCTTTTCGTTAATTTTGCTTCAGAATGAGTCTATTACTATGCTGTATCGCAGCATGCGAGACTTGCGGTGCGTGCAAGAGAATTTGAAAATCAAGGTGCAGCGACAACGGGTACGCTGCCACACACTATCTTTCAAATACCCCGAGTTCAAAAAGTAATTACATAACGGTTGGCCATGGAATAATAAAGTAGTGTCTAACGCAAGCTTTATATACCAATTGACGTTTCGGCACAGCCTTTCTAGCGCCAGTACCTAACCGGCAGTGTTATGTTAGGTTAAGTTGCATGGTAAATGTAAACAAATCAATTTTTGAAGAAATGAGTTCTATTATTTCAATTTAGACGATAACAGTAACAACTAAATTACTACATTATTAAACAAATCATAACAAGTAGGTAATGATCAAAATTGGAAATTATAATTTTTTTTATTTCACAGGTACAGAAAAATAAACATAAAAAACTAAAGAAGCTGTTCAAAATGACCGCCGTTTTCCTGCAGACACAAATTTACTCGTCTGCTCATACTATTAAAAGCATTTATAAGAATTTGAGGAGTTATATAGGCACACTGTTTCGTAATTCTGTTATGCAGTTCCTCGATATATTGTTAATAGGGGTCTTGTATGCATTATTTTTCAGATAAGGGAATATACAGTAATCTAAAATAGTCAAGCCTGGTGATCTAGGTAGAAATTCTGGATTTGAACGTAAACTAATTATTCTATCGTCAAAAAATTCACGAAGATAATTGAGGGTCTCTTGAGCGGTGTGGGCCGTCGCGCCATCCTGTTGGAAGTAGCCCTGCTGGAGCTCGTCCTCATGAAGCTGATTAATAAATTCACGTAGAATATTTCGGTATCTCTGAGCAGTAACAGTTTCGTGGAAAAATATGGGTCCGATAATACGTCTTCGAGACACCGCAATTCAAACACCAACTTGTAACGAGTGAAGGGAACATTCGCGAAAAGTATGCGGATTTGCAGCACTCCATAACCTCATATTTTGTGAGTTTATATACCCCGAAAGGGTGAACCCGGCCTCGTTAGAAAAAAATGTTAAATTTAGCAATTTGTTCATTAAATTTTGTTGGGACCACTGACAATACAAAATTCTCCTATTGTGATCTGCTGGCAGCAACTAATGTAAAGCAAGAATCTTGCGAAAGTGTAAGTAGTGATGTAGTAGGTTGCTCGTTCAAACGTTGACGGACATCATCAACTGTGTTTTGAGTACGAACTCTTGGCCTTCCAGCTCTATCTCTATGAGTAATGCTCCCTGTATCTCGGAATACATCAACACATCTTCTAAGTGCGCTGTAAAAATCTCCTTCAAGGACAGCAATATCTGGAAATTCCTCTAAACATGGCACCGCACTGTAAATCCATTCGCCGTTCTCACGAACGCCATTTCAAAAATATGATTCAATCATAAACGGTTTGTGTTCTATTGTAAAAACTATTATAATTGTATCTTAATTGAATTTTCAATATAAACTTATGACAACAAAAACAGTGATGACAGTTAATGAATTTTAAAGCTTGCTGTTGACATTACTTTTATTTTCCATGGCCAACCCTTATGTAATTACTTTTTGAACTCACGGTATTATTTCCACATTAACTTAACCAGCAACCTACATGACAGTAAGATTTGGTTGCAATATTGGTATAGTAAGGCCAACGGATCAAACGTGCACATGCATTACCTACACAACCAAATTAATACCAAACTAAGAAAACAAAAATAACTGTTGCTTTTTCGCTAAACAGTAAGCAGTAAATTACAATAAACTATCGGTTGCAACGAAAAGTGAAAAGGTATGTGTGAAATCGTTAATATCTCTTTTTATTATTCGCATTAATAGAGACAGAAATCAATGATTATGATATTGCTCTGGATATTGGGTTGGCAGTTCCGAATAAAACATATACATATCGACCTTCGATCAATTTATAACTTTTACGGATTCTAACCACGCATCCCATGCGTGTTTCCATTGTGTTGTATCTAGTGAAAGTGTTTGGGGATTTATGTATTTATAAACATCGGAGTCTAATGTTTAGTGAAAAGTCATTCTGTGGTATATACAGTCCTTATAACCAATTAGGTAATGTACGTCATTGAAATATTTCATGACGTCACGACTTTGTATGTCTCCATGTAGTTTTAAACGATTTACACATTTGATAACCCTACTTTTGTAATTTACCAGACCAAATGTAAACACATCTATCAAAATCTTACTTAAGTAGAATATAAACGTGTTCAAAGTGTTACCAACCTTACAAAAATTGTTATGAAATATATACCGATTTCTTTATTATAAATCTACATATTTTATGATTATTTCAGTTGTCTAATTTTACAAAAGTAAAATAACAATTTGCCCGGTTGCAGTATTCAGTAATTACATCTTCTATTTTCTTTTATCGTAAAGTATTGGTAACGGCCATCTTTGAGCAATGAGCATGTGATCGATGACGTGCGTTACCTGACTTGTCAAAAGGACTTTAGTAGACATATTAATTCTATAACGTCATTAATTTCACGACGATATTCGCAACGTGCTACGGTCGACTGGTTGCCCGAAATACAGCCTTTATGAAAATGGCAACATCATTCGGCAACCACATTCAGTTTGTTTTAAAAACATGGCGTGAAATCTAAGGGGCGTTATTAAGGGCAAATGAAAATAAACACAAAATTCAAACTTAAAGCAATATTGGATGATTACGTTAAATATCAATAATTTCAATAGACAAACTACAATTATTTGTATAATTATTCTACAGGTTTGTTTAACATCTAGACTTTCTGGAAACATATCTTTTTAATTATTTGTATTATTAAAATGTAGTTTCTCCCCAAATGTGATTAAATCGCTTTCACAATATTAGTCTTTTTTTTTAATTAGGAAAAACTTTGGCCCATTTGTCAAGGTAATAAAACTGATAAAAAATATACTCATCCCGGTTTAAACAATGCGACTCGTACTGGAATTTCGAAGGACCACAGCTTCTATCTTTGTGCTATGTTAGCAAATTTATTTTATTGAAATTGGCTTACAACAATGGCATCTCAAATAAATTTAGATAATTTTTTCTTATATACCTGCTTCGTAAGATTTGACTTCAATTTTCTATAAAGTGTATGTGTTAGTCATAAAATATCCGGTTTATATATTTAACATATCTACGCGCATGTTTGCTTAGTAGTGGAAAGGCTTGCAATGCTTTGTGACATCTCTGCGACGTTCAGTTGAAAATAAATAATATACTATTTGTAAAATCCGTTCTGTAAAACACCACATACAATATCGAGTCTTCTTAAATTGCTTAAATAGCACTAAAAAGAAAATTAAAAAGTGGGACAAACAATAGCGATTGGCAAGCACGGGTATACGATTAAACCACCTTCCACAAAAGATAATTTATATTGTCCAGAACTGTCGCTCATTTAGTAAAAGTTTATTATATTATTGACTTGCCTAAAAATTTTTTAAAAAATTTAACTATCGCTACTAAAATAAAATTTGTAGAAGCTACACATATGACAAACAAATTACAGTTAAATTAGTCACACATTTACTCCTCTCTAGAGGGTTTGCCTCAGTATTGTAGATTAATCAATTTAGTTTGTATATTTTAATTGAGCATCGGGTTGTATTTGATCAAATTTTTGTTGATTTTTGCGAGGAAGAACAGGTTGTAATTTGCATTAAAATTGTATTATCGATTGAAATCGCTCGAAAATTGCGAAATGCTTGAAAACGCTTTAAATTTCAAATGAGGATATTGCAAAGAGCGAGGTGAACTGCCGTGGCAACTAACTTATAAATATATATAGAAAAGTAGGCCTTCGAGCACGTAAAATACGCTACACTGGGTAAACAAGCCCGGGACGGACACGTCAAGATACCCTTAATAAAGAATTGCGGCACGAAGAAAATTCTCATTCGAGTGTACGTTTAGTTCTCTTTCTTACAATTTAAACTATTTAAATAATTTATTAAATGACAAATTGTTGCAAGTCACCCACACAATTTGTCCACTTACGGAAGAAGAAAGCTCAATGTTATCGAATTTCGAAAACAAGGTCGAGTGCACATATACAAAAATAAACCGACCATTTTCATTCCGTTCTATTATTCGAAACGAGTTGAAATGTTAAAAACTTATTCGTGATTAATGTTCCGATTATAATGGAGGTTGTAACAATTTTATTTTAATTTAGTCTCGAGTAATACACATACAACCATACACATATATGCATTTTAAAAAATTAAGGCATTCGCGGGACGCCGTAGTCCATTTTTTGAGGGATAATTGTTCTGTTGGTGAAGTACTTGATGTTTACAATATAATCTATTCAGGATTGATTTGCCACTTAGTAGGCTATGGAAATCTGGTGGAATGTGTGGTATCAACGAAATTTGTCAATTAATTAAGTTGGGTTATGCTAGTTTTTCTTGATGGAGGTTATGTTTTTTGAAAGCAGGCAATGTTACCAGTGGAGCTTGTTTGTTCATTTAACGTCCGCCTATTTCTGCTCAATATTGGTTTATATATAATACTTAGATATAATAATGATTTCATCATAAATAAAATAATAACTATAATTTAAATGTTGTCGTAACGCATTCCAAATACATATTGCTTTTCTTTTTACAGGAGAATTCTGAACTCAAATCGTATGTATACAGAGCATATATTCCACGCCAATCTTTGTTGTCCTATATTTAGGTCTTGCAGCAAATTAAGAAGAATTAAGGTCCATGCCGCTCATGTTTCAAATTGATATTATGGTAGTCCAGTGGTTGACTGTTTGTCTCTGGTGCTAAGAGACCCAAGTTCGTATTCCACTGAGGTCAGGGTTTTTCTCGGGCGAGATAAAAACTGTAAAACACTCATTCACAACTTTGTCCAGTCTTCCGATATAAGTTTTTCACAACGCTCACAGAAATTTTGCCACATGTCGGGGGTACATTTTGAAAGAGCCCCACGCCATAAATTTGCAACCTTGTCTTTCGATTTTGGCTGCGAATTTATGTGCTTATTGTAATAGGTCTTACAAAACCCCCACGCCATTTTAATTGGGTTGTATTGACAATGGTATGGAGGCAATCGAAGAACCTCATATTTGCGCTTTTCAAAATTTCGTGAGTTACGTATCTTTTATTTCCGTCTGCTGTAAAAGGTTTAATTAATTCCCAAAGTTTTTTCTTAGTAATTTTGCCCTGAATTTCGACATTGTGGTGATTAATCAACCACTCCGGCAATACACCTTTTTTGCAAAAAAATGTGGGCGGCTTGTCAAACTGTACTGAATGATACGATGCGTTGTCCATAACCACGACAAATTTTCCTTGCAACTTGTCTATAGCAGGAATCAGGTGATTAACCAACCAATTTTGAAAAATTTCCCCATTCATAGTTTTATGATAGTCCCTGTCGTTGTTCTTTGAGTCTAGTAACATGTCGCACCCTTCCAAAAAGCCTAAATTACATCTCGCAGTCAAAATCGTGAACCTCTTCTCCTCACTTTTAATTTTGGCTGGGTTAATTTTTAGATCGGTTTCGTGTACCCATTGACGACTCGCGGATCCATTTTGGTAGATCCACGTTTCGTCTAGGTACACGAATGTCACACTTTCACTAGAATTTTGATATTGGAGAAATTGTCTCAAAAATTTAATTTTGGATGCATCGACGTGTTTTTGTTCACATAAAATTTTGCGTCCATTCACCATTTTGTGTTTGTAGCCCATTGATTTAATAATTTTGAATAAAGTAGTCCTGCCCCCCTTGTATTTCAAATTTTCGCGAGAGTCAGCCAAGAGTTTGTCGAGAGTAAAATGTTCATTCTTCAGATGATACTGCCAAATTTGTCGTTGCGAATCTTTTCTAATCGTGTAATTTAAGAAAACATCCGTCTTAGCACGTTTATTACAAATAGATGATTTCAAAACGTCCTGTCCTTGTGATAAAATGTCCCTTATAGAACGCTCAGACACCTAAAATTATAAGTAATTTGCAATTGCATATTTAAGAAATAATACATGCTTACCCCAAAGATATCAATCGATTTATAATGGTAAATCGTGTGAAGTTTGACCTATCTCTTTTATAGTGGTTGAAAGCTTTCACAATTTGCAGTTTAGTCACTTTTAATAACTTTCACCATTCTGACAATTAAGTAGGTATTATTATGTGTTTTATTTTTTCTAAACTTACTAGATTATCTTAGGAAAGTCGGGGACCCTAGAGCTGGTAACTGAGCAATTTCATTTTGACATTGCGAGAAATCAATCAAATAATATTTAAGAAATGCAACTTAAGAAAAAAAACAGCCTGCTGGATGGCAAATCAATCCTGAATAGATTATAACCTACAATTGTACAGTGCCCGCGTTGGTTTATAGTCTGTTTTAGAGGTTAAAGATTTTATATTCGTTTGAGTGTTCATGGTCAAAACCAGCTCTCATGAAATTTCAATTCATATCGATTGTTACTATCAAATACCCCCTTAATACAACGCAGTAAACAACACTAATTACGTGATCACTGCCTGCGTACGCCAATTTGAACATTTTCCAGAACAAGAAGCCAATCTTGCATTCCCACCATGGAATCCCGTTAAAACAAGTATACATTTTGTTGTGATTTTGCAATCGGTCCATAACTATACATGAACTTTTTCGATACAATTACATAGTGTGTGTGGGGGGGGGGGGG
>JABXWE010059516.1:0-10927 GCA_014611495.1 Limonius californicus
AATATTCGGCCTCATTGAATATGCAGATTTCTATCTTAGAAAGTGCATTAAAACAAATGCATTTTTGTAATTTCTCTTTGTTATGCTAATATTCTAACTATGGTGAAAACTGATTGTTATAAAGTGTGTAAGTTTCATGCATTCATAATTTAGTAGCCTTGTAATGATAGAAATGTTTTTAAAACAAAATATAAGTCTGTTAAATCTATAGTCTCAATTACATATCTACTATTAATTTATATAAAAACTAGAAAATTACTAACATTCATAACGTATTGTTAGGAAAGGAGGTTGTAAAGAGAAAACCAGCATAAATGTCGTTGAATTACTTTAAGTAGTCGCTATTGAATTAATTGCAATCTAAAAACCATATCTTCTATTTTTTGACAACATGTCTTAAATGAATATTTTCATAGCATGTGAGAAATAAGAGAACCATTTGCACATTTGCTTCTTATAACACCAATGGATTTTCAAGGTATGCATCAGTCAGTGGGTATAGAAGTAGTAGAACCCGTTGTTGGAATACAGTTGCAATTTCTATAACAACCATACACCCACTACTAGAATCAGTACTACGGTTGATTAAAGTAATTTGGCTTGCAGATACCATTTTCTTTAGCTACCGTTTAGTGTTCTACTCATTCTTCGTTTCCTATATTTTATTATTGTTATGGAGCTTTGGCGGGCCTTGGAGGCCCATCGCTTTGGTGTAAGGCAAGGTTTATGCTATGCACAACAGAGCCTGACTCTGCGTGTTACCGTGTTGGTGTAACCGTACGTAACCTGCCTGGTGTGTGGTGTATTTATTTGCTTCTGATGTTACTCCGCTAGTGCGATCGTAACACGAGGAGTGCCATTAATTTGATTCCCAAAGACTAATGGAGACCGGGACCCAGCACCGATCACACAGGGAATTAGAAACATTTGTGACTCCTGGAGTGATTCGAACCGGAAAGCGTTTGGACTATTATAGCCAAAGCTTGGCAGTATCATACGCGAACGATTACAGTTGGTTATGTTCTATTATAATACTGTGTGGTTGTGTTAAAAGGTGACTGAAATGTCTCGAAATAATACGACACTTTGTAGAAATTTATTTGGATACAACGTTTTTTGTTCGTTACTGTATATATTTATTTGTATTTCTATGTGATTATATTTTAAAGTGAGACTGATGATTTTGGCAAGTTTGATGTAAATCTAACCCTACAGGGGTGTACGTGTGAAATATTGATCACATTTTAAGTTAATGTTTTGTCTCTCTTGTTAAATGGCAATTTTTAAATTTTTCGCGTCCTAAGATAAACAAGGCGATTTTGTATTTCCATATACTTGACGTTGAAAAACTGTAACCGTATTCTACCCAAAAATTGCAATTTTCATTACTATTTGTAAATATTGCATAATTGAATGTTGTTTTCGATAGTAGATTAGGTCTTTAAAGTATGCTTCAACTTCTTGTTTAATTTCTTTGTTTAACGGAATTCTTTTTTCGCAAAAGATTTTTGCAGCCATCAAAACAGATGGAACTAAATCAAGTAAATACGGTGGATGGGCAGCAAATCGTAGTTTAATTTTCTGGTTTTTGCAATGGAAACGACACTTGTCGGGCAAATTGTTTTGGTTAAAAATGACTCTATATTTAACGAACCTGACCCTTTCTCACAAATACTTTTGTCGGATTCGTTAGAGTAGAATTATTTCGTTATTACTGAACCCTTTACAAGATCATCTACCATAGTATTTTCTTATAATTTCAGAAAATAGAAGCTATTGCCTCTCCAATAAGCTTTTTCATTGTTTTGACTGTTGTTTCATTTCGAGTGTATAATAGTGGACGCAAGCTTCACAGTAAGGTTACACATCAACAGACATTTTTCGTAAAACAACCCGAAAACTGAATTTTAAATTCTAATTAGGTAGTTTTTCATCAGTTCCGAGTAACTTATTCATACCTAATTTTTCAGTTATGATCTGATGTGAACGATGGTAGGACATAATATATAGTCCTTTTGTACTGTAAAATTTTTGGAAATTCAATAGTTCACGCAGACAAAACCTAAAATGAAAGAGCAAATTTCACTAAAGTATTTTCTGCACTGGTATGAAACTCCATTTGGTTGATACAAATTAATTCATTATGGCAAACTCTTCATTATCCTCGTACTTAATCCATCGGCAGCAGTTGCTTGCATCCAGATTTGCATCACAGTTTCAACTGTCGTTTAAAAAATATACTCCGCCAAGGAGAAAGTACTCCAAAAAATCTGTCCCTGGTTCTTTTCATCATTCTTTCAACTGATTTAGAAAAATATTCTTCTTTCTCTTATGCATAGATGACAGATAAATGATTGTAATTGTTTTAAATCAGTTTTAATTTTCCATTGTTCATCTAATAATAAAACTTACCACCTGTTCCAATTAACTGAGATTAAATAGATTTAGGCCATTTAATAACCTCACAATGCTTATTATTTGACTTTGCTTCGTATATCTACCAGTTGCTCTAAGGAATCTCAACTGAATTAATTGTATTTGACTTCCTTCGTGTTCAGTTGTCGCCCACGGTCCGCTTCCACAGACAAGGGTAGGAATAGGTTAGTTCGCAATCCTAACATTTAGGTCACCTATTATTATATGACAGTCGCTTCGATTGGATGTATTTATAATATTTTGTGGAAGCTCTTGTACACCTTTTTTAATCTATTTTGCGGTTTGTAAACTACTATCAATAGCAATATTATTAATCAAATCAATCGATATGTAATAGTAATTATTGAATCTTTTACATTCAATTCAGGATTGCTTTGGTTACCTATATTATATTCATGAAAACTTGCAATTTTTTTTTCCGCATATAGCAGATGTAGAGAAATTTAGAAAAATACGGCAATTTCGAGATTTTGGCCGAACTATGCACTTAAAATTTTAAAACAATTAACAATTTATTAAGACAATAAGCTTTTCTAAAAAAGTTCTAAACTGGGAGCAGAGGTGCAACATATTGATAATAGTTTTTGTGGAAACAAATCTATAATTTTGAAGAGGATACTATAAAGGCTCTTCGCAAAGATCAACTAGATTTTTGCTTTTGTAGCTTCAAAAATAGAGTCGCTATACTTATTGGATTACTTCGTATATAAAGCTTCAATTATAATAAAAATACTTTGATACTTTAAACTGTTTGATATGTTGGGTATTAGAAACACACCACGAATAAACATTTTTCTAAATAAATTTCGGCACAAATGGCGTGCATATATATGAAATCTTTAAAATAATATATTTCGAAATGAATTATTATTAAAATTTTTAACATTGTATAGAGGCGTAAATGAATTACATAATGATTTTCATTTATTAACAAGACTCAGTTCTGAGACCTTCTTGGAATTTTTAATGGCCCTTCAGCATTAGAATAGTGGAGTGAACAAAAAATTAAGAAAATCGTTCTTTTGAATGGACCCTCTTCGGCGTTTTAAATTTAATTTAATTTAATTTAATTTAATTTAATTTAATTTAATTTAATTTAATTTAATTTAATTTAATTTTATTTAATTTAATTTAATTTAATTTAATTTAATTTAATTTAATTTAATTTAATTTAATTTAATTTAATTAAATTTAATTTAATTTAAATTTTAAATTATAATATTTTATAACTCTATAAAGAGCGCATTTGTAAAATAATTTATTACATACTGAGGATGTTTATCACTGATACCTTATACTTTAGATTTAATAATCTGTATCAGGCTTGTATTTGCAGTAAAAATATGTAAGTGAAACCTCATTGCAAAGTTAATACAATTTGTATACATTTATAATATTCAATAAAAAAATAGCTATCCAGTTGAAAGTCAGAAGTTATCATTTTTCATACTAGAAGTTGTACCAACTCATTGTTAGGCTCTAATATCGCTTCCATAGCAACTCAACACTAATGGAAATATTTACAGGTCAACCAAGTACAGATATTATTAGTGAAAGTATGAGAAAGCCAAGGTAAAGTCTTTGTTCAGATTTTAATTTACAGCGCTCTGCAGCATCACATATTGAATTTTGTTAAATATCCTCTTATTTTGATGGCTACAGCGATATTGATTATAAAGAGCGCATTTGTAAAAGAATTTATTACATACTGAGGATGCTTATCACTGATACCTTATACTTTAGATTTAATAATCTGTATCAGGCTTGTATTTGCAGTAAAAATATGTAAGTGAAACCTCATTGCAAAGTTAATACAATTTGTATACATTTATAATATTCAATAAAAAAATAGCTATCCAGTTGAAAGTCAGAAGTTATCATTTTTCATACTAGAAGTTGTACCAACTCATTGTTAGGCTCTAATATCGCTTCTATGGCAACTCAACACTAATGGAAATATATACATGCCAACCAGGTACAGATATTATTAGTGAAAGTATGAGAAAGTCAAGGTAAAGTCTTTGTTCAGATTTTAATTTACACCGCTCTGCAGCATCACATATTGAATTTTGTTAAATATCCTCTTATTTTGATGGCCACAGCGATATTGATTTCCTGTAGCTTTAATGTTTTTTTAATATTATTATTACTGTTATTAAGCCGTGAGTTCCAATATTGAGCAAAGGTCTCCCCTCTATCAGTACATTTCTGCCTATCTATAGTGAATTACAGGTTGAGAGTACAGTACGGGTTCTTATGAAATACACTATTGTCATATATCCCTAGAAAATTGTTTTCAACTAAACGTGTCTAGAATTGGCGAGTTAAAATCCATAAGGTTAGCATTGCCGTATCTTCCCCGTACTGTACTCTCAACCTGGGATTCACTATAGGGTAGTACTCCACCAATTTTTCCCCATGAACTCCGGCATCTAATCTGACCATTTTGAGTATGGGCGCCCTTCT
The DNA here is from genome assembly GCA_014611495.1 of Limonius californicus. Classification (NCBI taxonomy): domain Eukaryota; kingdom Metazoa; phylum Arthropoda; class Insecta; order Coleoptera; family Elateridae; genus Limonius; species Limonius californicus. Next base: position 4,903 of record JABXWE010059516.1, read on the forward strand.
TCTAATTCCATCCGTTAGATTCCATTGCTGTTTATCGTGTATTTCAATCCTCCACACCCATTCTTTATATATTTGTAAAAGGACACATATCCAGATTTTCTTTGTAAGAGATCTTCTCCCTCTTTGAGTATTTCTGCTGTTGTGGGATATTGAATGTTATCATTTTTTAAATGACATGAATTCGTGCGCTTTAAGAAATTGCTGTATTAATATTGATACATTTTAGAATTCCTTTTTGATTTAAGAAGGAAGTTAAATAATCCTAGAAACTGCTAAAATATTTCTATTATATTTGTTTTTTATAAAAATGCTTTTTACATTTACGCATGAGTAACTAGAATTGATAATACCCATATTTAATTTAATAAACATGTGAATTAATATAATATAGTCAAAAAGCATATTACTATTCTTCTAGGAATGTCAGTTTCATTTAAATAAGTTGAGCAGGGTTTACTCTATTGGGCAACTTAAATTAAATTTGCTACTACAAATTTCGCTCGCGAACGTTAGTTTTATTTTTAAGCATTTATGAAATATTGCCCTGCAACCGTAATGTAATTTCAAAATTATTAATCATTTGCCAGTCAGTCTGACCACGCCCGTTCATTTCTAGCTAAATTGGAACCTGGAGGTGAACTCTACAGTAACCTCTCGTTTCCCGTTCCGCTGAAAACTGTCCCAATTAAACAAACTAATACTACATTGCAGGTCGCGCTTCAAACTTCTGCTTTTGCCACAAAAGGACACACAAATGGAACAGCATGTTTGAAGGCCTTTTATTTTGTTAAAGTTTGAAATTTGATATTTCCAGCCCTGTACGCGTTCCGTACTAACGTCCAAAACAAAAACATGACCGTGTTGTTCACACATAATTAATAAAATGACGAACTTCGTTAAATGCATTCATTAAATAGGAACATTAAAGTTCATTATACAACTCAGGAAGACTTATTTATGTAAAAATTGTTTGATGACTGCATAATCAAATCTTTGTTTTAGTTATATAAAATATTAAAAGTAACCTCGAAAGCGTAGCATATGAAGATTATAATGATTTTAATCATGCCATGGTCTTTAACTTTACAATTTCCTTAGAATTGCTTTTCCAAGCGAAAGAACTTACATAATTGGACAACGAATACAATTATGTTTTTAACACACATTTCTCTTCCTTCCTAGTTTTAAGAGCATTTACTAGGTCACTAGTTGCACTTTTTATAGAGAAGGTATCAAAGTAAGTGCACTTTCCATTTGTTTCATTAAAATAAAGACTTTTAAATTAATGAAATTATAATTGTACGTTGTATCCAATTTAATTACATGTTGTTTTCTGGAAACTCTTATTAAGAACGTCTAACAAATTTGTAAGCTCGTTGCTCTTATTTTTACACACAGTTACAAATTCACTAGCAGTAGCAATGAGCACTTAGTATTTTAACCAGAATGGTCCTCGACATTATAGCACTACGGATCATTACTTTCAAGTGTAACGGTGCAGATCCTAAAATTTATTTTAATGCATTTTCAAGTGCTTTTGTAATTTGTGCTCCAACTTTGGGATGCCAACATTAGTTTTCGTGCTTTTTCAGTACCTGCGCTTTGCGTATTCGAGGACATTCAATTTTTCACTTTAATTACTGCAAGCAAAACATGTGTGGTTGAAAATGTCTGACAATTTGGTGACGGAAAAACATGGACATAAAACTTTATACTTCAGTTACAGTTAGATAAAAAATTTGGAACGGTGCCAAACGTGTGTTAGTAGATATATGCTAAATAGTTGGTTTTTAAACAACAGTTTTTGAAGGGCCCTTAATAAATCTTTCTACACGTCACCTCACAAAATTTAGCTGCATGCAACTAGAATAGTTGCTAAAAAGGAATTTAATTAATACAGCCTATATTTTTAGCTTTTTTTAGCAAGCTTCACGATAGCGTTTGCTAGGAAAAGCAATAATAAATTGAAAAATAAATTAAGACCCCTTAAAAAGGTCCACTGAAGTCAATAAAAATATAATTAATCAATTGCAAAGAAAGCTTAACCTCCAAAGTTAAAGAAACACCATTTGATTTTCTGCTTTTCGGCATTTTTTTCAATTAATTTTTGGATTACTCTGTAAATCTGTCTACGAATACACCAATTAATTCCGCCAATTAAATTCTTATACAGAAGGTTCGAAATCCGGAAAATAATTCAAGTTAATGATTGGTTTTCAATTACTTTACACTGAAGTTATTTTTCTAAGTGCTTTCCCGAAAGATAATTAATTTCTTTCTTTGTTTAATTGTTATTCCCTGGCGTTTCCTTCTTAAATTAAACAGATTAAACGAGTAATCGTTTCAGTTACCGTCCCATGCTTTCAAATCCGCAATATTACGATTTCAAGAAAATTTTGATTCCTTAATTTTTTAAATGTTTTAAAATAGCAGTACACGGCTCCAAGAAATTAACGCATCACAACTAACAATCGCAATATTGTTTAAAGTATTGCATGCAATGAAGTACGTTAAATCGTAAGTAAAGCTTAAAATTAAGTAAACCATATTTTATCCAAATTAACAACCATCAACGCAATTTAAAAAAAATCAATGCAAAAATTAAAAAATCAAAATTCGAAAACTTGAAAAATTGTAAGTTTACAGGTTCAGTAGGCGGTGTTTTCGTCTTGTTATGACAGCTTGACAACGAAGGTTCATGTTTGAAATTAAACACTTAACTGCTCTTCTTCAAGATTATCCCACATTTCCACTAATGAATTCCCTAGGTCGTTAAGAGTTGCAGGGGGTGGTTGAAGGGATCGTACTTGTCTTCCGAGAATATACCAGAGGTGCTCAATCGGATTCAAGTCGGGACTTCTGGCTGGCCATTGCATAACAGGAACGTCGTCTAGGTATTCTTGCACAATTCTGGCTGTGTGGGGCCGAGCGTTGTCGTGCATTAACTGGAAGTTGTCTTCGATGTATGGGGCATGTGGCACAACATACTGTTCTAAGATATCCGTAATGTACCGCTGACTGTTTAAAGTGCCGTTGGGGAAGATGTGTAGACATGCCTCCCCATATCATTACTGAGCCACCACCAAATGCAGTCGTGGGGACAATATTGTATTGAGCATTTCGTTCATTTGGACGTCTAAAAACTCGAATGCGCCTATCACAACTCTCCAAACAAAATCTGGACTCGTCTGTTAACAAAATGCGTTTCCAATCTTCATTTTCCTAATTCAAGTGGTTTCTAGCAAAATCCAGTAGCCCGTAGCTGGTAATCTGTCTCTCAGATTTCCTTCCGGAAGACGTTGGTGAACGGTTTCAATGCTAACCTGCACATTATGTACTGCTGAAAGTTGTCTTTGGAGGGCTCTTGCGGTGGTAAAGCTCTCTCTTAGTGCACGCATTCGAAGAAAACGATCTTCTCTACAGCGGCAGTAACACCTGGTCGCCTGTCATGTTCGTTAGTTTCTTTGAAACGCTGAATAACCCGAGAAATCGTTCTGTGGTTCACCCCAAGCCTGTCGGCGATAGCACGGAAAGAATACCCTTCTTCGGACAAAATAAGGGCTGTGACACACTCATCACGACTTAAATTTCTTTAGATACGCTGCATTTTAAATAAGACTTATCGTACAAGCAATTGTTTGATGAAAGGTACACGATTTGATACGTTTTAAAGTGAAACTAAACTGGAACTAAATTGTAAATGTGCATGTAAAATTGATTGCAAATTTGGCAATATTTCTATATTTTATAATAATTTTGCAATAAAGTTTAAAAAAATATGCAAACAACTCTTGATATTTTAAAAACAATATGCAACCAATCTTACACACCTGCAAGGCAAACGGCTTAATATATATATTTTTTAATTTAATAAAGTTGATTTACAATCTACTCTAAATATAGTAGTATTAAATAAATGTGATTACATTTAACAGGCTTAAGAGGAAGTAGTATTTCTTCTACGTAGGGTGTTGTTACCAAATCATGACGCCCTCTTCTATTTACGCATCTTGCGGATAGGTGGTCGTTGGATAATTGCTGGTTCGTTATTGTGTTCCTGGAGGTTCATATGGTAGTTTTACACTGCAATTGTTGAATGGTCTTTATCCGGGTTGGCTTGGCGCATCCCCACAGCTGTAGTCCGTAAGTCCAGATAGGCTTCAGAATTGTTTTGTAAAGTATCAGTTTGTTGGTCAAGGATATTTTTGGACTTTCTTTCGATAAGCCACTACATTTTACGGAGTTTAAGATTTAACTGTAAGCGTTTGGTTTTGATATGTTTCTGCCATGAGTCGTTGATGCAGGTATTGATCCAAGTATTTGGTTTCTGTCTTCACGGTTATAGGTATGCTGTTAATACTGACTGGCGGACAGACATCATATCTCTTGGTAAATGTTACTTGAATCGATTAAAATTAACTTATTTTAATACGCCATTTACCGAGCCATTCCGAAATCCGGTATGTAGGTTTTCGAAAGCAATTATAGGGTTTTCGTAAGCGGGTATGATATTAGTATCGTCGGCACAACTGGAGATAATTGTGTTATCGAATTGCGGCAGGTTGACTGTATATGTGACATACAGGAGAGGTCTTCGGACGCTGCCCTGTGGAACACCGGATTTTATGGAATAGTTTAGAGATCTCTGTCAGTTAGGATTTAAGAAATAAATAGTAGTGGCTTGAAAGTAGTTGTTTAAGCTTATAGAGCAGCTCCGACTGCCACATTTTATCAAAATGCTTGGAAAATATCCAGGAAGACTGCCGTCCAAAACTCTTTACATTCAATACTCCTCGATATTTGGTTTACTGTATTTGGTTTACTGTCCTATGCGTCTGGGGTTTTTTTAAATAATATTTACGAAATCCGAATTGGTGTTTGGGCAGCTGTGCTGGTATATCCGTGTCTTCGCGAAATCTTTTAAGGAATAGTTTTTCGCACACTTTGCTTGTCAATGGCAGAAGGCTAATCGGTTTATACGATATAACATCTTCTGGTGGCTTTCCAAGCTTAGGAACCATTATTATGTGTGCATATTTCTATACTACGGGATAATATGAAACTCTTAACATGCGATTAAAGATTATTGTTAGCAGTATGATAGTTTTTTTCGGTAGCATTCTTAATACCTGATATCAGATCATACCCTGGAGCTTTATGTGGATTTAACTAAGTAATTGGTGTAGCACCTCCGCTGGTGTTAAAGGTTTTATAGGCAAGGACATTCGAAACACTACATTTAAAAATTCGTATATTTATTGTTATCAAAGGCTGGCACAACTTGAAAGAGCTAGTGATATAGAAATTTGAGGTCTATTGAATTTTTTCGCCGGTTTATAGATTGCTTTAGATCTGTAACACGCTTGTTAAACTTAGAATTTTGACATTTCTGCAAAAGTGGTCGGACTCTTCTCGTTAATCTAATATAATTCAGTTTATCAATAACAAAGCGGGGTTGCCATTTTCCCCTAGCACGTCGCTTTGCAGCAATTAATTCCTTTATAAAAATGGGTATATTCTCAGTGTAGTGTATTTGATGAGTCTTATTTGGTGTAGATTGGTGCTTCTTGTGTACTGGTAGTTAGATGATGAGTTTCTAATGTCGGCTTAACATATAAGCATAAGACAGAATTGCACTTCATGTTTTAAATCGAATCAAGCAAATATAATACAGCCAAAGTATATTAGTAACAAATTTCATTACTACTGTTATTTATAACAATTACTGAGCAAGTACAAGATTTTCCAATACATAATATAAAAAATATAGAATATAAAAAAACAGGCGATTCGATTTTCCATAGAAAAAAGCAACATGTATATGCGACAATATTTTGAATTTCATATGTTTTAAATTATATTCTATTTCTAGATTATTTATATTACAGCAGGAAGAAATTGATGGAATTGTTACTTGCATTATCACACAAACGTATAATGATTATACAGGGTGTCTCAGAAAGAATGGGCCAGCGTTTAATCATAGATTCTTTAGGTAAAAATAAACCGATTAAACCTAATATAC
>JABXWE010059517.1:0-12396 GCA_014611495.1 Limonius californicus
ATCCCATGAATCTATTTGTTGTCCGGTCACTACTTCTAAAGCAGCACCTTTAAGTCGATTTCTTGCAGCAGAAAGTAAAAGCTTGTTAATATATGCTGTTGGGTTTTCTTTTTGCCAAAACTGTAAGAAGATGTCTTCTACAGCTCTTATATATTCTGATAATTCGGAAAGATTTCCTTCGAATTTTGGTATTTCGTTTAAAAGGGATGTATGGAATCCTGGAGGATATCCAGCGAATTCGGGTTGTGGTGGATTTGCCATTTCCAAATTTGTTAGTAGATTTCCGAAAAGATTTATTAATTCGTCAATGTCTGAATCCAGCGTATTAATTGGAATAAACGCGGCGTGAAATGACGCACTTTTTAACTTTTATTTAATTTTGTCTAGTTATGTTAGTAATGGCCTATTTCAGGGGTCCTACCCAAAGAACACTAGTAGTCTGGTAATTAAGTATTCGCTATTCGATACACCAGATGTCTCGCTTACGAGCGTTCTTCGTGAACTTATTTACTAAAACGCAATTATTAATTGTCAAATCGCACAATGGCCTATCTCCTCCTGAGGAAATTAGGATAATTGAACGTTTTGAGTAATTAAATGCTCTTACAATTAAAATATTACTCTACGTTAGTATTAATTAATATAATATATTTTAAATTCAATTTCACATGAAATTAAAGACACTTGAGACTCACATATGTAGCATATCAGCTGCTGTGGCGTCTAGATGCTTGACGTGGGTTGATTGCGATAATCAGCTCCGGGAACCAGTGGTGTACGACCTCAGGTTGTTCGTCCTTCAGCGTAGCGGTGTTTGGTTCCTGGGTGGAAGTCAGCGTTTTCAATGTTCGGAAATGCTTCCTTCCGGGTTGGTTTTTTGGTACAAGACGGAACGGCTTTGTCACTAGGCTGGTATACTTCTCGTGACCCTTCGACGATGCTTGTTCTCCAGGTTACAATTGGAATACGAGATTTGCGACGATGTTGATGGTTTTTAATTTAGGCTTAAGCGTTGAAACACACGTTTATTGATTTTGAATAAACGGCCTAAATCCGTACGACTGCGCCAGTTTTATTTTGTTAACGACAAAAAGGCTTTTTAAAAACAAGATTTATTTTAAAAAGTACAATTATGTCGGAGCAATGTTTGTGAAGAGGATCTCAGAACAGAACTGAGAACTTAACTTAAAACTAATCTTAATTACAACTCCTATGACGCTCAAACGAAGCGTAATATAATATACTTTATCTATTACCCATTCAGGGAATTCTAAATACATAACTCGCGTCTCGTTTTTCAAACTTGGACTCGTGCGTTAAGAAAAGGCCTTATGAACCTAGTTCTTTAATATACTATTATTGCTTTCTTTCAACAGTAACTTGGCACTTAGATAAAACTTTCACATAAATTAAATTTTGGTTATAATAACATAACCTTAATACATTTTGTAAACACCTTGTGCCACGCCCCGAATTTTCAATAATAGCTCTTAATATACTTTAATTTTGAAATTAGAGCTCAAGCGTCAAGCGTGCTTCCTCGATGAACATTAAAATTATACCAAATTCCCAAAATTTACCAATTTAGTATCATTCTGCACATATAACTTTTAAAATGGACCAATGAAAAGGTTTTAACTTATCAAAAACATTAACATCTGACATAAAACTTTAGAAAGAAGTTAATAACAATATTAATACTTTAAATTTTAACAAACAAACTTCAGAATCACAATCCTGATAAAAATTTTAATATCAAACAATTCAAAATCTGAGATAATAAATTACACATGTTAAAATAATTAAATTATAAAAAATTCACGTAAAACTTATCAAAAACACAATAAACATCAAAAATAATTATAAAAAAATACACAGCAATACATAAATAACCTTTACATCAATTATATATAAAAATAGCCAAGTAATAACCAAATTAACTACAAATTTACAACATTCTTACAATTTTACAAATAATTACTAAACAAATTCCTTCTAAATAATAAAACTTCTTCTACACTTCCTTTACATACATAAAATTTTTGAGAATTTAATATGTAAAATTACATTAGACAAAAAAGGAATTGTAAGATTTTAATGAAATTTAAAACCTAGAGATGCATTAAGAATTGATCGATCCTATAAGGGTCAATATTTTAATGTTCTAATACTCTCAAGCGGCAAATATCTTCCATGAAAACATTTATTAATCAATTATTATAGAAAAATATTTGGCAAATAAAATACCAATCCAGTCTATGATATTTTCAATGTCATAACATTTCCGTTCTAAGGTATATTAATTCAAAATCAATGACCTATTGTTGAATTTCCTAGCCCAAAAGTCTTAAAAATTTCAAATCTGTTATTCTGTAATAATATTTCAAAATATTGTGGTCTGATGGAACGATGGAATATTGATATAAATATGCGAAGATTATTGAAGTATGAGAAAGAGTTGACGTATGAGTTGTGGTAGTTTCATTTTAACCTATTAAATAAACGTTTTCTTCTAATTTTATTTAATGAACTGAAAGAGTTTTGCTTATGTTATGACATTTAAAATTTCGGTAATATTAGAGTTCCTGGAAGTGAAAAATTATCAATACTGTAGTGCAGTTTAGATTTATCATATTTTAAAGTCCTAAATATTTTCAATAACCTACAGTTCAGATTTATTAAATACTTTCACAACTCGTATATTTTTTCCCATGATAGTTGTTATCCTAATCTACTTAGTGTAATAATCTGTACTAAAAATATAGTATTTTAAAATGCATCCAATTTTACGGTGAGGTGCCACATACGTTGGTGCTTCTGTAACTAAATTGTGAGGTTAATTTTATTGTGATTGTTTAGAAATTAATACCTAGAAAATAATAAGACTATATAATGCGAGCGGGAATTAAGGAACTTGAAGGAAGCACCCTGTTCACTTTCTTATTAAGCGACTTGTAATTTGGTCGACGATTTCATTTCTTTAACGATAATTAAAGTATAATCAATCATTGTCCTAAATAATACTAAACGAGCCATGACGCATAAAATATAATTGAACACAGGTAACATTAAACATAACTAAGCATTGTTTGTCAAATTAAGTGTGCTTGAAGTCTTCATTTGATGTTTAAGCATGGGAGAATAGGCGATTGTTACTAACCGTTTATTTACGTTTTCTAATCAAAAATCCGTTCATGCACTTCGTGATATAATTATTTATTCCAGTTAAAACGTGTTTGAGTCATATGAGAATATCGAGGGAAAGTTTTGAGTTTCAATCCACGTAGTTTCGAAGAACAACCGTGCTTTGTTATGGTATGCATGCAAATCGCGGTAGGTATAATTTGTAGATTCAGATGCACTTTAACGATAAGAGAAAATTTATCTAGAAAAGGCTGCAATGCATTAATGTTTTTCTGCGATAAGCATGTAATAATAGTTCTTAATTTTATGAAGATAATATACGTCTTGGAAATATGATATGTTTACGAAAAAAATCGTATACCTTCGCACAAGGTAAAATGTTGTTGCAGTTAATTCAAGCAAGTAATCTAACAGAAATTTAAGTATAAATGATCCACTCGAAATGTTGGTGGAAATTACTGCTAAAAATGCAATAAATTATAGCTAATCATACAAACAATTAACACTTTCCGAAAACAGTAAAGCCCGATAATTCAGTGTTATTCAGTTTTACTCATTATTATTATTGTTAATTCATCTATATTTATTTTACAAATAATGTCTATCCAAATAATTGGATCGATAAATGTTTCTTTGAAGATTAGTTCGTAAATAATGTGTATTGTGTATAGTATAGTATTGTGATTGAGCGAGATCTAGGACGCGGTTTTCCAAGCACATTATACACCCTAACTACACATTTTGTCTATCTGCGGTAGTTCTAACCTCAGTAGTGATTTTTAATGTGTCAAACATCGCAGTCCCGGGACCTACCGTTTTACTTGTTATCCGACAAAAGACCTAGTTCTAATTTTTTCCCCTTCAGAAAAATCTCACCGACCTCGACCAGGATCAAAGCCGCAGATCTATAGACAAGTGATTTTAAGGAATAGACCACCGAGGCCGGCTTGTAAATAATACAGTATGATCTATAAAATTTATTAAGACAGAAAAGATTTGATTTCGAAGTTTTTGAGGCGTCTTTTAGTATGTTTAGCCGCTTTAGAAATTACTTGCCGTTTCAGCTGGGAATAAATACAACTTTTACATCTGGGGAATAGCGATAAAAATGTAACACGCTGTAGTTAATTCTTAGCCCTATAACAATAAAATGGGAACTTACAAAATATAAAAACCAAGCTGTAAAACCAATAATGCAATACTTAGCGCCGAAAAGAGAGCCGAAAATATCATTAAATAAAAGAGTAAAAGTTTCTACGAACTTGTGTAGACTAACGCCTGAAATACACTGGTTTAGACGGTTTGGTCCAACACTGCAAAAATATCCATTTGTTTTTTCATTTATTTCTAGAAGTATTCTGGCTAGTAAATCTTCTCTGGAGTAGAAGTATTGACACTTTCCGTGGTTTGGAGGCTATGTTAAACTGTAGGTCCTTTAGGTCTGTGGTACTTTAAAAAGCGCATATAGGCATAGGATACAAAACACTTAACGAATGAGACAACTTCCAGAATTGTATTTAATTTATTGTAGTAATTACTCCGAAGTGACTGTTAACAATATTAACATCTCTTAAAATGATGAAAAGTGCGATGGCGTCTATTGTCTTTAGGCACCGGTAGCAGGCTCCCATGCTGGTCCTACCTAAAAATTGTCACTGAATAACCCAATAAGTGACAGAGTCTTATTCACGGAATGGTATATACACATATCAACGGCAAATAGATTTTCACATTACGATCTTGTATTCCTGAGTTTCGATAGAAGTTTACTAAAATAACGTTCAGTTTATTGAGTTGTCAGAAGTGTTGTAAAATCATTTATAGACACCGTGAGTTTGTCACGTAAATCTAGAAATGACGCAATTTATAATTAAGACCAAACATATAAGGCATCCTACGGAGAACGAACCACATTTTCAAGAAAGAAGTATCAGGATGTACTGTGGTGCATCCCACAAAATAGTAACAAAAAATCCTTCATTGTATCGCAAGTTTTTCAAAAATTGCTACAACTAAATAATAAAGCTTCCCATTTTATTTGCTCTGGGTTACAAATCACTCAATGAAAAACGACGAATTACTAGAGCTAACACTTTATTTGGATAAAACCTGGTTTCATCTTTCTCGTTATGTGAATTCACAAATAATGCAAATTTGGACTAGTATTAATTTTCATGTATTTCATGAAGCCACCAAATATCTTGCCACAATATTTTATGAACAGCTACTAAAGTGGCATGTAAAAAACTATTTTGAAAACCCCCATAAACCGTCTACACTACGATAATCTATATTCCACAATTTTGCTACTTTCGCAAGATTGCACATCTACACATACTTTAAATTATTTGCAAATGTTTTTGATCATTTAATGAGTAAAAGTTTATATCCTGCCATATCTCCTGATATCATTCTTTTAGGCCTATTTATGTTTTCTTATTTCTCAACAATAGTTCAGATCAGAGATCAATCCGTGCCATCCAAGAACTGAACGATAGGATTACAGAAGAATGTGCCAATATCTCTGTCGATTAGTATAGAATGTTTTAATAATATGATATTAGTGATTAGTCATTTGCAAGCTAACGGAAGGCATTTCCAACAACTGCTGGAGTCTTTGGAAAATAACTATAATCTTCAATATGTTCTATATTAAATTGAAGCTTTTACAGCGATCCGAATTTCCTGTTCACGATTGATAAACATAACAGGATAACATTATCCTCTGGCAGGAGTGTTAGAGTTTTCTTAAAAAGATTATACGATTATTATCAGCTAGAAGATTGACAATTTAACAAAGTATGATATTGTTAGTTCCGGATTATATATTCTCTAAAAGTTACCGTTAGGTATTCCGTTCCTTCCCAGTGTTGTCCTCTGGCTCGCTAATGCGTCTTGTTTGTAAAGAAGGATCAAAATTAATATATTTTTGTGTAATTGTATCCTCTAGTTCAGTTGTTCCCAAACTTTTTTAAAGCGCTTCCCCCTGTTGGCCAAAACTATACTCGCGACCGCCCTCTTGAAGTACTCAACTTCATTCACAATGAGCGGTTAAACGGCGAACTGACGCCGTCTATAACCAAGTAGCACAATTTATTTATTTGTTGCTTGATGGCATTGGTGTAATCTGGGAAATCCTTATTGTTTTATATAAGCAGCGGACCGCAATGAGATTAGTTATCATTTCAAAATTGTGTGCTGTACTGCTGATTGTGTGTTGAATGCAATAAATCGATAACAAATATTTAACTTTAAGTACGAGTCATTAAAATCTCCGTGTCTGGCAGTCATAAGAATACAGAGAAAAATAGATCGCTGTAGAAGTGATGAATATCTCAAATATGGTTTACCGTTATTTCCCAGAAACCCCATTCTTCCTTTCTCGAGAAATGTTGTGTAAAGAAAGTATAATGCCATCGGATATAAAGCTATTTCGACATTTAAATACCGAACATCCAGACAAAAAAAGAAAACCTATAGAAGTCTTTGAAAGAAAACTAAACTCCCTCCACAATTGGTGAAGATCCACCAGCAGCTGTTGAAATGGTAGAAATTCTGGTTGGTAAAAAAGAGGCCGACAAGCTGAAAGCAATACCCCTCTCTAATAATAGGTACTATCCGAAGAAGAATAACTGACATGGCAGAAGGTATTCGAACACAAGTTGTCGTAAATATTAAGAAGGGCACGTACTTCTCATTAGAGATGGACGAATCCACAGATATTTCTAACTGTGCCTAATTTATAACATTTGTAAGATACAATACTGTACATGGTATTACAGAAGATATTTTATTTTGTATTCCATTAGACGTCAGTACTACCGGAAAATGTTTATTCGACACTTTCATGCAAAGTGCTAATTAGTACGAGATTGACTGGGCAAAATACACCGATTGTGCTAAGGCTATGACAGGAAATCAAACGGCTCTAATTGAAAGATTAAACGAGATAATGCCAATTGCACTGTTTTTTACATGGAGAAGCTGTTGCATCAAAATCTTAACCTTCTGAAATGGATTGTGCTTTGAAAAATGTTATTGATGGTAAATTCCATCAAAGGAAAAGCATTGCAGACTTGTATTTGTCGAAAAACTTGTGAAGACATGGGAATGTTGAAACCAGACTTCTTTTCCCATAGCATAGATAAATACAGGGAATTTTTCTTTTAGTATACATAGCCTATGTATACTTTTAAAAGAAACGCGTCAATTTCGCGTATTGTGTAGGCAACCAACTTTACAGACAACTCAAGCATGCTGTGACCGCAGCAATCAAATTAATTCAATGCTAAAAAATAAAATTAATCTTTATTTAGTGCCAAAAAATTGTTAGATAATTTAAATCAGAGGGATGCGTAATAAATTCCCATAAACTAAAAACTGAAGTAATCACATTTTAACCGAAGAAATGAAATGAAATATTTTATGCTACGTTGAATAATAATAATTAAAAAAGTTTGCTATCGCCGGGAATTGAACTCGGATCAACTGCTTGGAAGGCAGCTACGCTGACCATTACACCACTTTGCCGCTGATGTATGTGTTTTATACAAAAGAAATATAATGTGCACGGACCTTACGGAAACATCACCCTGTCAATTTTTGCATTTTACAAAAAAGTCATCATCTGTGTCCTATATACAGGATGAAATACTTATTTAATATAAACACTGCATCAACATAACCTTCATACTCAAATAGTTCACAACTATAGTGACGTTTGTTTCTGATTTTTAGTTGTCGGTATAGTTGGTTGCATACACAACATGCGAAATTGAGTATACATAGGCAATGTATACTAAAAAGAAAAATTCCCTGTATATGGACCAAAAGAATGCATTTCTCGTCTATGACAGCCATCAAAACAAAAATAAGAAATCGTCTCGAACTTGGAAATGATATTATTGTGTATTTCGAGTACAGAGGCCAGATTTGAAAAACTAGTTTCTGAAAAACAGGCACAGACATCGCGTCTGTCTTTTTACTTTGCAACTGGTTTAATGTTTGTAGTTATTTATGATGTTTAGGTTTTCGTATTTAATGAAAATTGTAATATTTTAAGTTTATTTATTTTTGTTTACTTTATGAAAGGCAGAAATAAATGTCTTAAAGGGGTTTTTGGTTTTATTTTGGAAATCCTCCCGCAATCCCCAAGCGGTCGCGTCCCCACTTTGGAAACCATTGGTATGCTTAGATTTTATGTATAGCTTTGTTAATACTGCATTTTTTTTTACAAGAACTCAGAAAACAGCCATTACAGTAAAATTGGGGTAACTTATAGGCAGGCACCTATCCCTAAATTATTTAACATCGCCAAAGTGCTAATTTAAAGAATCCACGTTCATTACGCAATTAACACATGCATTTTTAAAGAGCGCTAAAAATTTCGATAACCTATTCGAGCAGCGCTAGCTATTTTCATGATTTGTACGCTGACAAGTATTTAGATACAATTTAATTAGTTTCCAAGAGAAAAAAACTGTTGTAGCAACTAAATTATTTCTTGACAATTGTTAAATAGTTATCAAAAGTTAGAAACTGCATGTCTTAAGTAAAAACAAATGCTTGGCCTTCCTTGACCAACCTTCCTCCGATACTTAGTTAATCGTACTGTTATAATAATAATAATAATAGTACATAAAGCTGTTGGACCTGTAGTTCAATTGTATTTTTATTATAACCACTTTAATTCAATTCAAGTATCCTACGTGAAGACAAAGAGTATTTTATCTATATTATTATAAAACCATCATTTGCCAGACGAGAAGCGTCTTGATACATTTATATTCTTAAAGTAAAGCCCATATGTTTCAATACATATAATTTATTGTTAACTGCAGTATTTCAGCTTACTTGTGTAAACAGATAAACAATTTACTGAAAATTGCAAGACAAAGCGGAGCAGTAAATTGTTAAGTTAAAACCATTATTGACGACTTCATGAAAACTGTATGAGCGTACGGTTTAGAGATTGTAAGCAATAACAGAGGCCTTGCACGTTGAAAACCTTACAAAATAACGAGTTCGACATGAAAGCTACGATATTCATATTTAATTGGATTACATGTGAAATAAATAAGTTTCATGTTTTGAGAACGTAATTCACTTAACTTGGATCCGTATAGATTATCAAATTACGCTAGTACTTGGTTCTAGTAGTTTCTCAAAATACTATATTTGATGAGGTTCCTAGAAGCAACTTTAACGCACAGGTGTAATCTGAAATGCAATTTTTGGGTATAAGAAAAAACAGCGTTTTAAAAATTTTCAGATGAAAATTCAAGAGTGGGTTAGATTGTACAGGTCCCATTTAAGTTCTGGGCGAGTTAATTAACCCCGGTTAATATTAACTATAGTATTTTGAACATATTCAGCAAACAGAACAAGGTGGCTGACTTCTAGTGCGTGTATATATTTTTAGACTGATTTGATTGTACGATATAGTTTCTTTAAAAAGTATAATACAACTGTCGAGCTAAAGTTGATATTAAATGGGATATTAGTATTAGAGATAACATATACGAGGGCAACCTTTTAAGTTTTTACAAACGACCACTAGGCGCTATTGAGATGGCAGTTTAGAAATTGACAAGTTGTTAGTTTACAGTGAGCGTTTAAAAAAAGCAATTTTCTGAAAAAATGGAAATTTCACGTGAAGGTTTTCGTTGGATGATTTTTTACGATTTTAGTAAAGGCCTAACTCAACAACAATGCATAGAATCGCTTCGTTCAACTTTTGGCAATGACGCACCATCAGTAAAGACTTTTTACAATTGGTTTGCAGACTTCGTCGTGGTCGTGCGTTCGCCAGTGATGAATTTCGTGAAGGTCGACCAAAATCGGTAGTTATTCCAAAAAGCATCGAATCTGTGCGCCACATGATTGAAGAAGATCGGCATGTGACTTATAGTGAGATACAGGCATCGTTAGGCATATCGATATATGCAGTACATTCAATTCTGCATGAACATTTAGCTGTGAAAAAGATCTGTTCCCGATGGATTCCGCATAATATGACCCACGCTCAGAAAAGGCTCGTGTTAATTGGTGTAAGGAAATGGTCAAAAAATTCGACCGAGGAACTGCAAACTCCGTATACAACATCGTAACTTGTATATATATATTCGTATGAAACGGAAACTAAGCAACAATCCACTGTTTGGGTGTTCCGAGATGAACCCAATTTCACAAACGTTGTTCGTTCACGAAGCACTTTCACGAAAATGATCCCTTGTTTTTTCGGTTGTACTGGACATGTCGCAACCATTCCTCTAGAAGATCGAAGAACAGTTAATGCTGAATAGTATACAACAATTTGTTTGCCCGAAGTCGTCGACGAAATCAGAAAAAACAATCGAAAACGTCACATCATTCTTCATCCTGACAATGTCAACTACTGTGTGTACTGATTTTCCAAATGTAAATATATTTCCTATTATTATTAACTATTTTTACTAAACTACATTTCTTCTATAACTAATAATAACTGAGCACACCATACCAATCGCCCTGAATCTTGAAACTATCTGTGCGAACCTAATCAGTTTTTGCATATATTTTAAAAGGAATCGGTGGATCTGATTAATTTTGTAATTTAAATTTATCAAATTACACAAAAGTAGTAATTTTAGATACCTACGTTTCCAGTTACCTTTGTAACTACAGAAAATATAGTTCTTGTTAGAGTAATCAGTTTGTTTGGTTGAATGTAATAGTTATGTGATTTGCAAAATTCTAGTCTATAAGTGTTTTTTGCTGATAGTATACAGGGTGATTCTAAACATATCCAAAAATTATTAACACATATAGCTGAGATTATTGAGCCGCCTCAGGATCTTCTATATGTTTTAAGTTTTTTTTACATAAATTCAAAATGTGTACAACTTTTTTACTTCCTGTCCGAAAAAGTAGTTAAAATCGGAAACAGAAAAGAAAAATTGTTTTAAAAATATCTAAACCGGGGTATATTTTGCAAAACGAGATCATTTCTTATTAAATGCTGTTCAGTTACTCTTTAAATATTAATAGTTAGAAAATATATTATGAAAGGCTTTTTTGGATGATATTTTACTACTGTAGAAAAAGCAACAAAAATAGCTTGTTCACTGTTCATTGTAAATTTTTCTAGATTATATAATAAGCGTGTACTGTTAGATTTGCAAAATAACAAAGTATATAAAACTCATAATGATGACAAAATGTAATACATTTTACTAAATTCAAGTAAGAAAAACTGTGGAGGTACATAACCACATAACGGTCCGAATTAAAAAAAATCACTATGTGATTTAGGGGTTAAAAGAACTCAGCTAAAGTGATTCACACATGTTTAGAATCACCCTGTATATTCTACGGGCGCAAACGTTTAGAAACTGCATCTACCATTACCTAATACACAGAGAATATAGTGCCATAAAACTGATTTCCGCTTTTATAATACAAAAATTATAATATTCAAAAAACCTATTATGTTTTTCTCTTTCTATACATATACACCAACCGAGTGAGTGACTAACATATCACAGTCATTTTCGTTTGGAAATTAAGATTATATTTAACCGAATAAAACTGGTACTAATCTAAACATAATTTTAGCTGTGGCTGAGGTTGACCTGCGCTTTCTAGATCAAACAGCATTTAACGAAAATTAAAGAAATTAAACCATTGTTGGATATTTTTAGCTTTTCAATATTATATTTATTGCAATAATATAATAAAAACAATCAATAGACTTCACTATATATTATCCACTATAGTATTCCTGAAAACAAATTACAGTTATCAGATAAAATATTAGATTACACTAAGTTACAAAGAGCTTATTATTATTAAAGCTATAGCATTTACATTTAGATTAAAAATAACACATCAATATATAAAAAATGATTGAACACAACATAGTGCGCAACCGTTGCTAATAAAGTATTTATTTATTATATAAATTCTTTTTTTTTTCATATAAATTATTATAGAACATGAGACTTTCTTCAATTAATAATTTTCACAGTTGACAGATAGCTGATTTTTAGCAAAGCTTTACATAGAAAAACAAGAACTAAAAATTGTTGTTGCATTTCTTCATTATCTAATAATACTTTTTTTAAACAAATATTGAATTTTATTTTTGTACATATACAGGGTGTCTCAGAAACAATGAGCCAGCGTTTAGTCATAGATTCTTTAGGTTAAAATAAACCGATTAAACCTAATATACCTTAGGCCGAAAGTCCTTCCTTAAGAAGTTATAGGGCC